>OU342733.1:499733275-499969491 GCA_910589765.1 Avena atlantica
AAGCAAGAACAACACTGACTACAAGAACAATATTCAGCACAAGTATCCATGGAGTAGCAAGCAAGAACAACACTGACTATAAAAACAATAGCAAGCAAGAACTATTATAACTACTCCATAAAAGGATTGAGAGGCTAAATGCCTTTCTAGTTTCAGTTTGCCAAGTCAGTTAATCGTACTTATATTGATTAACCAAGACTGAAGTCTGCAAGTACAGCTAAACTTCTGTTCAGTTAAATACTGAATTTTCTCTCTTTTTTATAGAGCTAAATCTCAATTAGTACAGCTAAAATTCTGTTCGGATAATCCTCTCAAAGAAAAACTTGGCCCACTTTGTCAGCCCATGATGCAGTAGCACCAACAGTTGTGTTGCGGTTCCACAACACAAAGAGGGCATCTTCCTTATGTGACAAAGATCACGCTACTGATTAAAGTATGGTCTGCACAGTTGAAACTGAGAACGAAACTCCATTGTACTGAGAGTAAACAACGGCCGTTCCGTAGGCGCTAATCGCAGCTTATTGCGGCTATGACAGTGCAAAAGTCCTAGGTTACGCTAGACTTTTGGGCAGTGTGCCAGTAATGGCCAACACGAGTGCCAGAATTAAGGGGCTAAAATACTCCTGCAAGATCGAACTCAGGTCCAGTTTGCTATTAACACTAAGCTACTCCAAGAGTATATACACTACAACCAAGTCCTACACCAAATAAGATCAATTGTTTAAGATAAAAAATACAACTCCATGCCAATATTTCAGGGGGAAATTAGGAGCATTTTTATGTGGACGAGTACTCGTGCCAGCATTTTCTCCTGAACAAACAACCATGGACAGACAACCTAGTTCTACTGAACCCTAATTATTCTTACGCATGGACATGCACAATGACATAACTTAACATGAGGCTGAGGCCTCCTATTAGAATAACATTCAAGACAACAATTTGGAATAATCTCTGTCATATCTGCAGGTGAGTAAGAGCAAAAACGAGTACTGATCAAGAACGTGTATAAAAATTTCAGAGAAAGGTGGACTTACCTGCCGCATGTTGGTGGGTGTCACCGTGCTGGTCGAAGTAGAAGTTGACGCCAACATGCTCGGCTGCCACCCGCCCTTCCCCCATCCATCTCTCCACCATCGCCGCGTTCTCCTTCTCCTTACCCACGAGCAGAGACTCTCGTGCCGCCTCCATGTTCCCCGCAATCTTCACGTGTTCTCTGCTCCTTCGTTCCGCTGCTCAGCGCCGCTCAAGATCGCCACTCAACTGCCCTGACACTGCTCCAGAGTCGATGGTGCGTCGGCGCACACGGATCCAGCGCCAGACACATAGATCGAGCACCTCCGTCGCCCCGAAAGCTCGTCGTCGGCGCATAAAAAGGTCACCTTTGATCTCCAACTTGGGCAGGCGGTTGTGAGGGATGAGAGAAAGAGGGAGGACGGTGGGGAGGAAAGGCGGCGGTGAGGGAGCGGATAACAGGGGAACAGTGAGGAGGGACAATGGTGGGGAGCGGTGAGGGAGGCCGGCGGTGAGATGGCAAGGGGAGGGCGGTGAGGGAGCATTAGTAACTTCAATATCCCCCAAGTTTGAGCTGTACTCTCCATCAAGAGGCCAAAAGTTATATATAGATTTCTATATCCTATGAATTTTACTGGCAGGATAAAATTTAGAGTAAAGAAGAGATGTCATATCCTCCCATTCCAATGGATTGTCCATTCTTCAGCAGCTTATACCATTCTTCAGCTCTCCTTTCAAGAATATATGGAGAGTAACTTCTTCTTAACCTGTTCAGTTGTGATACCTGCACACTTAAACAACCCGCATAATTCATGGATAAAAATCAAGTGATCACCAATGGACAGTTCTATTCCCAAAGTAATAATATCCATAAAACGATTAACAATACTTGTAGGTATCTTAAAAGGATCTATCTCAACAGGAGGTGTTCATCTACTACCCTAGCAGTGGTAGTAGTTTTCCCAAACAGAAAACCAAGTGGGTTATCCATATTGGAAACAAAGTAACAAGAAGTAACAAGAGTATACTCACAGTAAAAGTTTTCCTTACCAGTTCCACTCTTCAATAGCGCTTCACTCCCCAGCAACGCGCCAGAAAATAGTTTTGATGACCACAAGTATAGGGGGTGTATCGTAGTACTTTCGATAAATAGGAGTGTCGATCCCAACGAGGAGCAGAAGATGCTAAACAGTGGTATGGAGCAGGAAATCCCTGTGAATACTTAGCAAAACGGATTTTTAGTGGTTTTCTGACAAGGCAAAAAAACAAGGAGCAAGTAACAAAGGCAACGAACAAACAGAGCGAGTGGCCCAATCCTTTCTTAGCAAAGGACAAGCCGGTGGAAATACTTATAAGGACCAAACGTTCTCGGGGACACATGCGAATTCTGTCAAGTGCTTTTGCTTCAAATAGCTGAGTACTCTTTTTTGGTATTGTAAGTGTTGTGTGGGTGAACCTGTGCTAACATACTGACATTACTGGACTAATACATACTTGTTATTAAACCCCCTGCAAACATCAGTAACTACAGGAAAGTAATTAAGATATAAATCTAACCACAACCTTAAACTCTGAGACCCTACACTCCTTGTGCAAAGGTTTCCTAACGGGGGTTCAGGTTTCTGTCACTCCGGCAACCCCACAATTAGTAGCCAAATACACAATGCATCCCCCTAGGCCCATAAATGGTGAAGTGTCCTGTAGTCGATGTTCACATGACACCACTAGAAGAATAGCACCACAGCTTAAATACTAAACCATTGAATAAGAACTCATCACAGATTCACTACTAACAACATGACTTCTCCCATGTCCTCAAGAACTAAACGAACTACTCACAAGACATCATATGGATCAAGATCAAAGATGATATGATAATGGATAACAATATGAGCATAAACAATAATCCAATGGTTCCACTCACAAGCATCAACTACAATAGTAATCAACACCGGGAAACTTTCCCCTAAGAACTAAAGCAATATACAACACAATTGTTACAGCAGGACGGAGTGGTGATGATGGTGCTGGTGGAGATGATGATGTGGATGATGATGATGATGATCCCGATGAATCCTAGCTTGATAACGGTGTTGATGGTGATGGTCTCCCCTCTCCGGGAAGGATTCCCCCGGCATAAATATGTGTGCCAGATAGATATTTCTCTCTCGGTGTTTTTCCGCCCCAGAGGCAGCGAAAATCTATCTGTGGTCACCCCCCGAGGCTTAGGGTTCCGTAGGGAAGATATAGGCAAAGGGGCGGAGTCGGAGGCCGGGAAGGTGAGCCACACATGCCCTAGGCGCGGGGTCAGGTGGGCCCGCGCCTAGGGAGGTGTGGGCCCCCTGAGGCCCATCTTCGTCCCTCCTTCTAGCTTCCTTCGTCTTTTGGTAAAATATATGTGTTTCCATATTTTTCTGGTATTTTCTGATCTTAGCGAAATTGCACTAAAACGCCTTCTTTTCCATCAGAATCCAGACTTCGGCAGTTTATCCTCCAAGAATCATCCAACATGCATAAACAGATGAAAAGCCATAAGTAATACCTCATAATAAGACAAACATCAATGAATAGAGGTAAATTATGATATAGAATGCTGATGCAAATTAGGCGTATCAACTCCCCCAAGCTTAGACTTCGCTTGTCCCCAAGCGAATACTGAGCTCAGTAAACATGTCGACAGGTTTATGGAGTGAAGTGTCGATAAAATAATACGAACAAGAAGCATCACACTTACCATTGCACAACTCATAGAAGAAAGTAACTCACCATAATATAACTTAGCTTGCAACCAAGTACAGAAGTCACAATAGAGATGCATAAAGATAAATCATAATTGGAATTGGCAAACTTGTTCTTGGTCAGAGAACACCTGGCAAATAGTTTCACAAAAGCTTTTTGTAGAAGTTTCAAAACAGGAACACTCTTTGTTCAAAAGGTTTTTCACAAGTGAAGGCTTTCAAAGTAATACTCAATAGATAAGAGTTTTGTGCAAACAAAGAAGATGAAGAACATGATTGAATAAATCACCATATGAATGCTTGAAACACAACAACTCAAATTCTTGCTGTAGATAGAGAGGAAGTAGGTTTAATGACTCAACTGGTAACTAGGAGAAAGGTCCCTTCATAGAGGGTAGCATGGATTACAAGTCATAAAGAGCTTCCAAATGATTATGGAACTTACTAGATTTGAGCCCTAATTGCCCCTATCATAAGCATCTTGAGATGATTAAGGTTAAAGTGAACAAAGATTGAGTATATGCTTGACGAAATATAAGTTGGCAATCTCATGTACCTTGAATACGAGGGCCACACAGCATGCATACTCAACTTTGGGTCCAGGTAAGTTCTTGTCATTGTAAGTATTTGCATATCATTGAGAACCGCCAATGGGGTACCCCTGGCACATGGTACAGGAGCTTCCCATAACCAAAATGACAAGGCAAGCAGACAATGAGCATCTCAGCAATCTTTTTATTTACCATGTGCATAGCTTTTTTTATTGAGGATGCTTCATAGATGACTCACTATGGTGATGCTGCAAGTTTCCACCATGATTAAGCATGGCTTAAGCTAGCGGCCTAGGCGTTTCTCTAATACAGGATACAAACTCCATGGACTTACAAGTTCCCTCTTTATTTCACACTGTTGACATCCATAGACAAAAGAGCATGATATCAACTGTGTACAGAGTACAAGTGCAATGTTGAAACGTTCCCCATGACAGCACATTTCTGCTAATTCCAACATATAGATGCAAGCATATACAACTTCGATGATCACAATGGTTCAAGTTTATTAGGGGCAAGTAAATAAGGTGTGCCATTAAGTTCGTGAGAGCTTTACTAACTAGTTTTCACATAAAAAATACTTTTTAATTCGAAAGGTAGATGAAGCTTGAGAATTTGCTTGGAATAGCCAAAGCTACTAGGTAGATATGGTGGACACAAATGGCAAAACTTTTGGTCCAAAGGTATTTGGAAAACATGAGAAGTATGCCTTCTCAAAACAGGTTTTTGGCTAGCAAGGTTGGGTAGAAAGCAAGAGAGTTGAAAGAAACAAGCAAACATACAAGTAATAAAGCCAACATGCAATCTTCCTTGAAGACACAAAAGAATCTTAAATAAAGAATACTAAGCTTATGAGCCAACAAGAAAGAAAACAAATGATACGAAATACCTGTAAGATTTTTCTTTCTTTTTCTCTTTCATAGTAATGCTATTGACCAGAACTCGGTTTGCCAAAACCAATTTAGATACACTTGATGATCCCAAAGTGGTGCCAATACTGATCAACAAGATCCATCATATAATAGAGATTGCAAACTAAAATAGAAGTGCAAAAAATAAAAGATGAGACTTCTCATTAATATTCCAATAAAGGCACTCACACAAAGGATACATAGATAACCAACTAAAGAGAGATACTTCCACATGCAAACCAAACTATAAGATAATCTCTCTACCACAGATATGAATCCACTAAAAAGGTAAAATATAAAAGATAATGGTGGTGATATCGCGGCACTCCCCCAAGCTTGGAACAAGCCAGGGGGATGCCAACCTGATGACGAATTACTCGCTTGGTGGTGGTGGTGTTCTCTTGATAAGCTCTTCAATAAGTTTCCTCAACTCCTCGAACTCAAAAGTAAGAGTACATATTAGCTCCGAGTTTTGCTCTATACGGTTCATGATCATATCAGTCCAAGAATCCCATTTCTTGTTATTCTTTCCCCACTCTTCATGCTTAGCATGATCCTTCTCTGCATTGTTAGAATGACGCAAATCCCAAACCGAGGGAAAATTCCCTTTGGTCACATGTTGATATTGATATTCATGTATAAGTGCATGGAAGGGTCTCTTGTTACGTGGAGGAGATGATCGTGGAGAGAGAGTATGACGTCGAAATTTCCCTCATGTAGACATCCGTGTTGTCCTCTTAAGCTTGGTAGGTCGTGCCACCAAACCAATGCTTGCGACGGTAGCACGAGTGTTCGGTTGCTTGTCCTCCTCCATGTCACCTTCATACCCTACCGAAATCTCTACCTCCTTGGGGACTTGAGGTTCTTCTTCCTCGGGATTCTTGCCTTTGTCATTGGCGGAGGCCATGGTGCTCTAAACTTGAGAAGATTTCCTGACAGAAACAGATTGAAACGAAAACACGACGAGAACACGATGCACAAACCTCGGGGGATCTGGGGGATTATATATTACGAAGTTTCAATGCATAAGGAAGGTTTTGACACGGAAACGAGGCGGAGATGGAGTTCGAGGCTGGAACACCCCCTCAAGCGTGGCCAGGCTGGGCCCGCGCCTGGGTGGGTTTGTCCACCCCGGGCTCCGTTTCCTCTTCAGTTTCATCTTGTAACTTCCCTTATGTATTAAAAATATAAAAATATAAAAAGATTGGAGTTTCACGAACCTTCTGTTTCACCACTTTTACCTATTCAAAGACGAACTCTGCATAATCCTTTTTTCTTTCTCCTGAAAATTTCCTTCTTACAAAACCCTTGAACAACTCAATGACAACATTAGTGTAAGAAAAAACAATAAACCTTTGGTACACACTTCAACTGAAAACCCATCAAAACAAAAGCTTCTGTAAAAGGCAAATGCAAATGATGGCAGAAATCTGTCAAAACAGACCAGTAGGTAAAGAATGATTTTTTCGAAGACCTTCTGTTGCTCAAATAAAAAAGTGCAGAACTTATGAAAGTTGGGTAACAACTTGGAGAACAATCTCAGAAAAATGAATCTCCATCCGACGTACTGAGATTCCTCACGAATTTTTACAATACAGCACAAAAATCTGCCCAGGACAGCCACTTTTCACAACTCCTCTACTTCACAAAAGTAGTTGAACTTGACACAAAAACCAAAAAAAAAGGATAAGGAGTGATTATTACAGAGGTAATAACTTCCAAGACTCGACAAAACTCTTGGGTTATCTTCCAACAAGTACTTTTCTTTAATGCCTTTAAGTTAGGCTTAAAACTTTCAAAGATGCTCACAAAGGAGATATATATTTGAAGCGAAAGAGAGAATCAAGAAGCAAATAACCAACACACTTGAGTCTAACCCACTTCCTATGCATGGGGGTATCATGGGAAAACGAATTGTTGAAACAAAAAGCCACTAGCATAGGAAGACAAAACAGATGCAACTTTAAAGCTTTCAACATAAAACGGGGAAACTTAACATCATTGAGATGCATAAAACCATGTTTCCCTCTCTCATAATAACTTTCAGTAGAGCTTTGAATAAAGTTGACAATATAACTATCACTAGAAACAACTTTATCATCAGAATAAGCATACTTACAGTTATCAAAAAGAGGTCCAAGGTCATAGACTGGATCAATAGAAGCAAGTTGTTCCATCCTGAAATCTTTATTAGGCAAGCTATTTTTACAAGGAGCTTTAGCAAATTTGGAAAAGTTAAACTCATAAGAATCTCCATCAAACTTAGTTAAAACTTTTTCCTTCTTACAATCAATAATAGCTCCACAAGTGTTCAAAAAAGGTCTACCAAAAATGATAGGACAAGTTTTGCTAGCTGCTGAATTAAGCACTAGAAAATCAGCAGGATATTTAATCTTACCACAGAAAACCCCCACGTCTCTTACAATGCCAATGGGGAATATGGTTTCCTTATTAGCAAGGTGAATAACCACATCAATGTCCTCAAGCTCACAAGGACCAATCTCATGCATAATTTCCCTGTAAATCTCATAAGGAATAGCACTAGAACTAGCATCAATATCACATAAACCATAGTAGAAATGATCACCAATTTTAACAGAAAGCACAGGAACACTAGCTTTTCTAGCCTTACTAGGATGAGAGATAATATTAGAAGCGTCTTCACAAAATACAATGTTCTCATCCTCTATTTCTAGTGACAGTGTCTTTCACAATAGCTACCACAGGTTCATCATTCAAATGCTTACCAGGCTCCACAGTTTTCATTGTACCTTTATTATTTGCACTAATAATCATAGAATACTCCTTTACCTTAGCTGGGAAAGGCATTTTCTCAACATAAGGTTCAGGCACAATATGATTAGTAGTACAAACCTGAGTACTTCTAACTGGAACCTGACTAACAACATCTTTATAAGGAGCATGGTACTTATTCCACTTCTTATTGGGAATTTCTATGTAAGAGGCAAAGGCCTTAAAACAGTTAGCAATACTTTGGGAATTAAGACCAAACTCATTGCTAATATCACGGAAGTTATCAGTTCCCATAAAAAATTTAATGCATTCATAATCATAGTTTATTCCTGACTTTCTTCCTTTGTTATTCTCCCAAGCTTTAGTGTTATCTTGAATACGGTCTAAGATATCCCATTTAGCTTCTTCCTTCATACGTGTGAATGATCTAGCACAAGAAGCATCTAGTAAATCTTTATCATGAAGAGAAAGCCTAGCATAAAAGTTATTGAGAATAATATTGTTAGGGAGTTCATGAATAGGACATTTAATCATTAGTAACTTCAATCTCCCCAAGCTTGAGTTGTACTCTCTCCATCAAGAGGCCAAAAGTTATATATAAGATTTCTATCCTTATGAATTTCACTGGGAGGATAAAATTTAGAGTAAAAGAGAGATGTCATCTCCTCCCATTCCATGGATTGTCCATTCTTCAGCAGCTTATACCATTCTTCAGCTCTCCCTTTCAAGGATATGGAGAGTAACTTCTTCTTCACCTGTTCAATTGTGATACCTGCGCACTTAAACAACACGCATAATTCATGGATAAAAAGCAAGTGATCACCAGGATGGACAGTTCCATCCCAAAGTAATAAATATACATAACACGATTAACAATACTTGTAGGTATCTTAAAAGGATCTATCTCAACAGGAGGTGGTTCATCTACTACCCTAGCAGTGGTAGTAGTTTTCCCAAACAGAAAACCAAGTGGGTTATCCATATTGGAAACAAAGTAACAAGCAATAATAAGAGCAATACTTGAAGGAAATATGTCCTAGAGGCAATCATAGAGATGATTATATTTCTTATGTATCCATGAGTTATTGTATTGTCCCTTGAACATCCATATCTGGCAACTTGTATTGATTGGCAATTATGTGAATTGTTTGTGAAACTCTTTACTTGTATGGTTATTTAATAGTTGTCCCTAGTCGGAGTTCATGTCAGGACACATGTGAATATTAGACTAGCACATCGATTGGTTGATGACTATGTTTCGCAAGTCATAGACATGGAGATGTCAAACCAATGATGTGGACACATGTTATGAACATGGGGTTGGACTGACCCAACTTGAGACTAGCAATTAGTTGCAGCTCTCTCTCTACACATCGCGTACGTTTTGTCCTTAGACCTGAGATTGTCGCATGTACTTGAGATGTGGAGCGACATACTTTGGGGATATCAGACGCTACTCCATAACTGGGTAGTTATAAAGGTAGCTTTTGGGTTTGTCCTGAAGCATGCTGCAAGGCATGGTCAATCAAGATGGGATTTGCCCCTCTATACTTGAGAGAGATATCTCTGGGCCCCTCGAGTGATCGGATCCAAAAATGCATGGCCATGCTACATATGGTTAAGAGTTAACCTAGTAAAGGGATTCCGAATCACAGTATCAAGAAAGGGAGGTCAGCTTGGAGCTAGACCAAATATCGTGAGGCAAAGGGAAATACATGTACTAAACCTTGTGATGGCTCGTCCGATATGACCTTTGTATGCGTTAGGAGTTGGCACGTCTTGCTAGAGGCCGCTACCAACTATTGACAGAATAAGTGTATTCGTGTCATGTCTAAACGTATATGAACCTATAGGGTCACACACTTAAGGGGCTGAAAGCCTAATGAGGATTGGATCCGAATTAGACCAGGCTTAGGATACTAATGGACTGCTAATGTAGAAGCCCACTAGGGACGCCTATATAAGAGAGGGCGGGGCGTGCTGATCAGGGTTAGACCATTCCACCCAGCCGCCACTCCTCACGCATGTGTTGCACGCACGGACCTAGCAGTCCGGCGTCTGACGCTTCCACCCTATACGTGTGGATACCTCGGAGGCGCTGCATCTGTAGCGCTTGGACGAGCCGCGCAAGGGGAGCTGCTCGTGGGACGAGAACAAGGAGGAGACGTAGATCGTCTGAACTGCCTCAATGCGCTTCATCAAGTTCCGCAACTGCGCGTCTAGTGGTAATCCTGTGATCTATGACGATAGTAATCCTGGTTTATGCGGTAGAAAATTTTGATTTGCGCTAGTGTAGCCTACATGTATCGCTTCAGTGGTATCTGAGCCGATGTTGTTCAGTTATAGATTCGGGATGTTTGCATATGGTGATATGCATATTGATATGAATGATGTGATCGTTTATATTGCGGTGGTTCAGGATTGATCTATGATCTTGCTTTTCGTGATTGTGATTCTGAGGTAGTCGAACGACTTACCCCTACCGGTCGGTTTCCGCCATCGGGGTAGACAGTGACACTTAAATCCTATTGAATCACGCGAAGATCAATATGATTGATCGAATCGGAACCTAGATCTAATGTCGATGTACTGTGATCAAAGGAGTTTGATCAGATCGGAACAACAGAAGGTTTATGGTAAATTTGATTTGCCGATCAAAATCCTTAAAGAAAATTGTGTAGAGTCAATCTCTTATTTTTCACAGTTTTGTATCGCGAGGGGCGCTGCCCCTTCGAACCCGCAGGGGAGACCCCCTAGACCCCCCTAGTCGTAGCACATTTTTGTATCTCATTAAGGTAACTAGGTGCTGCGAGGTCACATGATCTGGTAGAATGCGATTCTATGCATAACTTGTTTTTGCAGGATGTATGTGATCAGTATGGCCCATATATGTATGTGATGCATGTATGAAATTTATCATGACTTGTGTGTCGTGAGTAGGGCAACACGGCTGGAGCCATGTGTGTTGTCAATTATTGTAATGGCCTGCATGCCAACTTGTGATGATCCCAATTCTATGTAATTTTGATTACTAGCTGTTAGGGGTAATAGCTTATATTAGTTCTTGGAGGACTCATCACTTGGAGGATGCCTCGCATGGAACATGAAGATGGAGATCATCATGGTGGACAGGTCCTATGGCGATAGAGATCACCATGAGAAAATGGGCCATACTATGTCACAACTATGTGAATGCTATTCTTATGCGTTTTACTCTATGCATGCTTAGATGATAGAAGTAGAACGATCCCTCACAGAGTTTAAGTTAAACCATGCCCTCCCAACCAAACCTTGCACCATCATATGCCATGTACAATCGTTGGTAGGCCTATGAAATTAGGGTGCCACGGTTTTCCTTGGCTGGATGGGTTTGTATCGGATACCTACACGCATAAGGGTTGGTGAGCTTGACAAGGTCATCTTAATAGTTAAAGACCTTGGGGCATAAAGGTTGGGCGCCTAGTTTTGACATAGAGATGTCACCCAACAGCAAGAGTCATATGTGATATGATTAGCAAGTGTTGCTTACCGATTTACCTTGTCTTCTAGCAGTGATGCTAAAGCTCACTAGTCGACTTGTTAATTGTGGATCTTGAATCACTTAGTATCAATAGAGGGATATTGATTTAAGTGGGAGTATATGCTATTAAATTGTTTAATATGTTTTACTCTTTCATGGTTACATGGCTTAGTATTTTGCATGTTTTCTGTTGTAGATCAATGGCACCGAACACTGCATCACCTTTTTCTTTGCGTTCGATTCTTGACAAAGATAAACTAAATGGAAAAAACTATTCGGACTAGGTCCATAACCTGAGAATTGTTCTTAGGCCTGATAAAAAGGAAACGGTTCTGGATACCCTAATCCCTGATGAACCTGCTGATAATGCATCTGCTGCCCTAAAGAACGCCTACAAGAGAGCATGTGATGATTCTCTTGAGGTTAGCTATCTTATGCTTGCATGCATGGAACCTGAACTTCAAAAGAAGTTTGAGGATCAAGATGCGTACGATATGATCGTCGCACTTAAGGACATGTTCCAAGATCAGGCAAGGACTGAGAGGTACAGTGTTGCCAAGTCCTTTGTCGAATGCAAGCTAGCAGAGGGAGCAGTTGTAGGCCCCCATGTGATCAAAATGGTTGGTTACAGTCAGACTTTGGAAAAGCTTGGTTTTCCACTAGGCCAAGAGTTGGAAACTGACTTCATTTTGGCGTCTCTTCCATCCAGCTATGGGCAGTTTATTTCGAACTACCATATGCATGGGGTGGAGAAAGGCCTTAATGAGTTATGCGGGATGCTAAAAACATCAGAAAGTGACATGAAGAAGTGTGCAGGGCATAGCCATGTGATGGCTATGCAGAACAAGCCTAGCTTCAATAAAAAGGGTACTTCTTGGAAGAAGAAGGGCAAGGCTAAGGATACGATCCTTAAGCCTGCACCCAAGCAAAAGGTTGGACCTGTAGAAGACACTGGGTGCTTCTTTTGTCATGAACATGGCCACTGGAAGAGAAACTGCAGCAAGTACCAGGCTTCTTTGAAGAAGAGTGGAAGTAAGAGTACTTCCCACTCAGGTACGCTTGTTGTAAATGTTGTGGACATTCTTCTCGCTGATTCCTATGTTAACTCTTGGGTATTTGATACCGGATCGGTTGCTCAAATTTGCAATTCGATGTAGGGGCTAATAAGGACTAGAGAAGTGCAGAAAGGCGAAGTGGATTTTCGCGTCAGAAATAAAGCAAGGGTTGCTGCATTGTTCATCGGCGTCATGCAACTTCACCTTCCGTTAGGATTTATTATGGAGTTGAATAATTGTTATTACATTCCTAGTATGGGTCAAAACATTTTATCACCTTCATTTTTGATGAGGGATGGTTATTCATTCACGAGTGCAAACAATGGTTGTGTAATCTCTAAGAATGATATGTTTATGGCCGATGCTCCCATTGTGAATGGGTTATTTATTTTAAATCTTGATGATGCATTTGTTTACAATGTTAGTGCTAAAAGGCTTCGGCCTAATGATTTGAGTCCTACCTATTTATGGCATTGTCATTTGGGGCATATAGGTGAAAAGTGCATGAATAATCTCCATGGTGATGGTCTTCTAACTTCTTTTGATTTTGAATCATACGAGACATGCCATGCTTGTTTACTTGGAAAGATGACCAAATCGCCTTTTTAGGGTTTACCCGAGAGAGCGACAGACTTGTTGGAACTCATACATACTGATGTGTGTGGACCAATGAGCACGACAGCCAGAGGAGGATATCACTACTTCATTATTTTCACTGATGATTTCAGTACATATGGTTATGTCTATTTGATGAAGCATAAGTCTGAAACTTTTGAAAAGTGCAAGGAGTGTCAGAATGAGGTAGAGAATCAACGTGGCAAGAAAATAAAGGCCTTGTGATATGATAGCAGAGGTGAATATTTGAGTCACGAATTTAGCAATCATCTTAAGAGTTGCGGAATTGTTCCACAGCTCACGCCGCCCAGAACACCTCAAAGAAACGGGGTCTCCGAACGGCGCAATCAAACTTTGTTGGACATGGTTAGATCGATGATGAGCCAGTCGGATTTACCATTATCATTTTGGGGTTATGCTCTAGAAACGGCAGATTTCACACTTAACAGGGTACCATCTAAATCCGTAGTTAAGACACCATATGAGATGTGGACTGGAAAGAATCCCAGTTTGTCTTTTCTAAAGATTTGGGATTGTGATGCATTTGTCAAGCGACTTCAGTCGGACAAGCTAACACCCAAATCGGATAAGTGCATTCTTGTGGGATATCCAAGGGAAACCTTAGGGTATTACTTCTACAACCGAAAAGAGGGCAAAGTGTTTGTCGCTCGTGGCGGTGTTTTCCTAGAGAAAGAGTTTCTCACAAAAGGAACGAGTGGAAGGTCAGTGCGACTTGAAGAAGTTCAAGATGAGCCAGACGGGGATGCTTCTACAAGTGATGCTATTGTAGCAGAACAAGTTGAGGAACCCATGGCAATAGAAGCACCACAACCACGAAGGTCGGAAAGGCTCCACGAAACGCGGGAATTATTATTGTTAGACAATGATGAGCCTGCGACCTATGCAGAAGCGATGGTGGACCAAGACTCTGAGAAATGGCTGATTGCCATGATATCCGAGATAGAGTCCATGGGAGACAATTAAGTTTGGAACTTGGTTGACATGCCTGATGTTTTTAAAGCCATCGAGTGCAAATGGATCTATAAGAAGAAGATTGATATGGATGGAAATGTTCACATCCATAAAGCTCCACTTGTTGCAAAAGGTTTTCAACAAGTTTAAGGAGTTGACTACGACGAGACTTTCTCACTCGTAGCGATGCTTAAATCTATATGGATCATTCTAGCCATTGCTGCACATTTCGACTATGAAATATGGCATATGGATGTCAAGACGGCTTTTCTAAATGGAATCCTAACTGAGGACGTGTATATGATGCAGCACAAAGGTTTTGTCGATCCAAACAATGCTGGAAAGGTATGCAAACTTCTAAAGTCTGTTTATGGGCTGAAGCAAGCATCTCGGAGTTGGAACATTCGATTTAATGAAGTTGTAAAGGAGTTTGGCTTCATCAAAAACAAACAAGAACCTTGTGTTTACAAGAAGGAAAGTGGGAGAGCGCTGGTATTTCTAATCTTATATGTAGATGACATATTAATGATTGGAAATGACATTCCTATGCTCGAGTCTGTTAAGACCTTGTTGAAAAATAGTTTTTCGATGCAGGACTTAGGAGAAGCGGCATATATTCTGGGTATCAAGATATATAGAGATAGATCAAGGAGGCTAATTGGATTAAGCCAGAGTACATACATTGACAAAGTGTTGAAACGATTCAGCATGGAAGAGGCTAAGAAGGGGTTCCTTCCCATGTCTCACGGCATTAAACTTAGCAAGACTCAGTGTCCTTCGACTACTGATGAGCATGAGCAGGGTTCCATATGCTTCGGCTATTGGATTGTAACACCCCAGTTTAGTTAATCTTTATTTAGGGTTTGTTTGTGCACCATGAGCATCATCCTCCAAAATTGCAACCAACAAAAATAAAATGCAAACCCTAATCTCCCCTTCCCTCTATTTGAAAATCCATTCAAATGATTTGAATTTTGAAATCTACAAAATGAATGGAGCCCAAATGGAATAAAAAGGGCCCCTGCAATATTTTATATGTTTTATAAAAGTCCCTGGTATTTTGAAATATTCAAAACAGATTTGAAATGAAAATACAAAACAGAAATTACAAAACAGAAAAATACAAAAAGCTTTTGATAAAAAATGAGTAACAGCCAGCCAGGCCGACCCATTCCTTCTCTCCTCTCCTCTCTGCCGCCCACCCACGTAGCAGTCAGCACCGCCGCGGCCCAAGCCAGCCCAGCCAGGGCCCATACCCCTTCGCCTCTCCCCATGTCTTCTTCCTCAGGCAGACACGCTGCTCGATGTCGTCGTCGGCGCTGTCGATCCGCGCCGCCTGCATCCTGCCGTCCGCCGCCTCCTGGAGATGGATAAGATCACCGTCGCGACTCCCTGGCCGTCCCCATCCACTCCCCCTCACTTCCCCGACCTCCCTCTCTCCTCTCTCGCGAGAACCCGAACCCTAGCCGTGCAGATGCTGCGTCGCCCCGCCTTCTGCGGCCACCCCAGGTCCCCCTGAGGCCATCACGAGCTTCGCCTCGCCGTGCCAGTCTTCCACGCCAACGAAATCGAGGAAGGGCGCATGTAACCACCGCAATGGACCTCATATTCCTCGCCTCTGGCCGCCGTCTCCACCGACGTTGCCGACGTCGTCCGGCTGCCCCTCTCTTTGCCATCGACTCCGTCTGTTTGACAGTGAGCTGCTGGTTCTCCCTAGCCCCTCCGCTCGCTCCCTCTCCCTCTATGCCGACGCCGCGACACCGACCTGCAAGCTTCGTCGCTGCCGCTCGCCGTGGTAGTAGCTCCGGTGACCCGCGCGTATTAGGTCTACCCAGATGCCCTGGTTCGAACGGTCTAGGTCCCTTAGCCCCGCGCGTCCCCTGTAACCATCCCACGCTGTCGTCTGATGTGCTCTCCGGCGAGCCCACGTGACGCTGGCGTGTCGCCCGCGTGGCACCCATGTGGCCATGACGTGGCGCTGACCCTGCTTAGCCAGTGTGGTTGCATACGTGGCCCCAGGGCCCCAGCCTTCAGTGACTGGGGCTAACCTCAGCCCCAGTACGAAATGTCCTTCCCCTGTGCTGATGTCAGCCCTGCGTCACAGTGATGCAATAATTCAACTTAAAATAGTTTAATAAATCCAAAAATTGAATAATACTTGTAAAATTCATATCTTATTATTTTATAAGTCAGAAAAATATAAATAATATATCAAAATGTTCAGAAAAATGAAACCTACCTCTTTAAGCTATAATCATGCATTGTTAATCAACTTTAATGACAAGTTTAATTAGAAGAACAAATGCACCCCTCCCATATGTTCTGGAGTTTCTCCGAATTAGGGTTTTCACCCCTCGGAACCCCGATTAAATTGTCGAGCATGCTTTAGGGTTTCAATTCAATACAATTCAACTTGTCATATCATCATCCTTGCTTGAGCATTGCATCGATGCCATTGTTGATTGTTTCCCTTTCTTTCCGGTGTTTCGTTCTTCCTGATAGAATACGATATCGAGATCGAGATCGAAGACCAAGGACAAGACCATCGAAGATCAAAGATCAACGAACAATACTTGACCAACTATAATCAAGTCAAGTACAAGGCTTTCAAAGATCTTTTTATATGCTATCAACAGGTAAATGCAAGCATAGCCCCACCATGATATAATCCTATGATTTCGAAAGCATTTCTACTCTTGCCATGTTGCATACGATTCTACTATGGTCTTTTATTGATAGATAGAGTATCCTATCTATTGCATTACACCCTTTTGAGCTTATATTACCTGATCCATTGCTCCTAGCATAACTAGGTTTGGCTTGTGTGCAATGCTAGAGCTCTTATTCTTGTCCTGCTTAGCCATGCATAGCTGTTGAGTCTGGTCCATCCAGATGATGTATCAGATGCAGAGAATCTAGTATGACAGGGGAACGTGATGAGATGTGATCAGAGATATGAGATTAAACATGCTAAGCTTGTATGGGAGGCCACGGTGGGATGTGGTTTTTCTAGTCCCATGCTCGCCACCACTAGGAACCGAGTTCTTGCCTTTGGAACCGAGACGAGCGTACAGCCACACGGGGCTTGGGAACCCCTCGCCTGATTAACTTGCCTAGTAGATTCCATGAGTCACATAGTTCGGGCGTTCCATTCGACATATGCATAGAAAATCTTTTGAAAGATTTGTCGGGTGAAGTTGGTGCATTCATAACAGGTAGGTAAGCGTGGACGGTGTTGCTTGGGGTCGATGGATCCCTTGTTAACCAACCTCGCCTCACATATTTAAGTACCGGCTTCGGGATTTGACCCGTTACGGTAGAACCATACTTATTGCGTGACTCATGGTCTCAGCGAAAGCAAGGTAAAGGTCGTGGCCAACCAACCTCTGCCAGCCTTCCAAGGAAGAGGGCTAATTGTGGCATCCCGCAAAACCACTACTAGAAAATCGCGTTGTTTTTTTGCATTGCATCATCATGACCGCATGCTCATGTCATCATGCCACATTGCATTTGAGCATCGTCATCATCTTGCATTTGCTTGCATAAAACTATTTTTGAAAAGCCTGGTTTTGTTTTCTAAACGCCCCGTCTTTTATTCAAACGCCAAACCCGGGTCTCCGGAATATTTTGTTTTGACTAAATATGTTTTGCAAACGGTCCGTTTAAATAAATAAAATATTGCATTATTTTGAGCGGGGCAGTCGAACTGGCCGAATGACCCGAACGACCACCCCAGAAAAATATAATCGGTCCACCCATAAACCCTTTCACACCCAGTCCTAGTCTAACCACCCCTCAGCCACATCACCTCGACCACTCAGATCGTGCCACCTCACCCCTCTCTCTCTCTCACCCAATCCCTCACAGCCACCTCACCCACTCCCTCTCTCTCCCTCCCTTTCTCTCCCCCAATCAGCCTCCCACCACCTGACCCCACCGAAAACCACCCACCCGTCACACCCCACTCCCCCCTGGCGCCTGGCCCACCTGCCCCTCTCTCCACGCCAGGCCGACCCCCCCTGTCCCCCCCGGACCCGCGTGGACCCCACCACGCGCGGCCCCCCACCCCTGATCGCTTCCCCACCCGTCTCTCCCGCAACCCACGCACGCGCTCCTCCCTCTTCGCCCCCGTCCGCCCCGCAACCTCCGGCCCTCTCTCTCTCTCTGCTCGCCTCGCCGCTCCACCCCGCTCTCCGGCGCCTCCCATCTCCCCCGCTGGCCGCGCCTCGCCTCCGGCAGCCGCCGTGCGCCCCCGCCGCACCCTCTCCTCGCCGGACCGCCCTCCCCTGCAACCCCCTCCGTGCTCGCCCCCGACCCTCCTCCTCCTCTCCCGAGCTCGCCTCACCGGCCTCCACCCTCCGCCGCCGCGTCCACCCGCGACGCCGCCCGCAAGCCGCCACCCCCGAGCTTCCGCGCGCTCCCCGCCCCGCTCCGGCCGCTTCCGCGCCCGCGCCCGGCGACCGCCCTCCTCCGCCCCCCTTCCTTCCGCTCTCCGGCCTCGCCTCCTCCGGCCTCCGCCAAGCCTCCCGCGCCGCCGGCCGCGACGCTCGCCTCGCCCCGCCTTCTCCTGCTCCGCCGCCTCCGGCCGGTCACGCGCCGCCGCGACCCTTTCCTCCACCGCATCGCCGCCACCACCCTCATCCTCGCTGCCAGGGGAGCTTCTCCTCCCCAGCTTCCACCTCTGCCTCCCAGAGGCCGTCCGCCGCCCCTTTTCCCGAGCAGAGCCGCCGGTGGACCCCCTGGCGCCGCCGCCGCTGCCTGGCCGCCACCATCTGCCCGGTCTCCCTTCCCCCACCGGCGCCGCCCTGCGGGCTCTGCCCCTCCTCGTCGCGTCACCAGCGGGCCCGCGTCTCGCGCCCCTCTCCCCGACCTCCCTTGCGTTCGGTTGTGCTCGTCCTCTGCCTCGAGCACGTCTGTTTCCTTGTGGTTTTTCATCTAGTAGTGTTGTGTGTTGGTGCTGGAGAACTCCTGCTGCTTCAGCCTCTTGTTGTGCTTGGTGGTGCCCGTGAGTTGTTGGATGCCACCCGGATGACCCCGACGAGAAACGCCCCATGCCGAGATCTTCCGTAGATGATTCGACAAAGGTCCGAGGCGACAAGATCTTCCCGTTGACAAGGCCACCGACAAGATCTTCGACATGCGTCGCCATATTCGCAGGCCACTTCGCGGAACCCGGGGATCGACACAAGACTGAAGCACCAAGGCCTCCTTCATGGAATCGCCAAGGTCTACTGACGCCCGACGCCCGAAGCCGAGGACCCCGACAAGAACCCCGACACGGACACACCGAGTTCTCCATCGAGGAAACCAACACTGGTAGAGAACGCCCCATGCGTCCCGGTTGGTAAGGGCCATTAGTCCCGGTTGCCCAACCGGGACTGGGCAATCGGGACTAAAGCTCTAACCTTTAGTCCCGGTTGCCCCACCAACCGGTACAAATGGGGGGCACACGTGGCGGCATCAGAGCGCGAGGGGGGGTGGAGCATTTGTCCCGGTTCGTAACACGAACCGGGACTAATAACCTGCTACCGCGGCAGAGATTTGGCCCATTTCTCTGCCGCGGCAGAGAATTCATTTTGGCACATTTTGTTGCCGCGGCAGCATTTTCGCCACTTTTTGTGCCGCGGCAGAGAATTCATTTAGGTTGTTTTATTGTTTATTTAGTGTTTTGCACTTATCAATGAAGGAACCTTATATTACACAAGATCATCATGACAACATTTTACATTCAATACACGGATCGAGTTCATGCACTACATACAAAAGTTGCTATTCGATGCTACCGGCCAATTCCTTGAAAGTTGCTATTTTTACAATCCCTATTGTCTATACACAGCCTAATAGTATTCTCCTTTTGGGTCTAGGACTTCTGCATCCAAGAATCCCGCCAATTCCTCCTGTATTGCTCGTATGCGATCCTTTGGCAGAAGACCGTCCCGTAGACGTTCGATCTGATTTAAAAAAGGAGTCAGCCTATATGAATATGAAACTAAACACAATTTGATTGTAATTAAAAACTATATAAATTGTTTACATACGTGGAGTTGCTCTAAATTTCTGCCCTTCTCATCGCACGTCTGCCGGATGAACTCGCATACATAGTATCCACATAGATTGTTACATGGTCCCTGCGTCAGGCACTTTACGACAACAGAGTTCAATCAAAATAATAATCAAGCATGATAATAACTGTATCAAAACTAGAATCAAAGAGATGCGCAGATATAGCTAGTGGTGCTTACATCTAGTGGTTGAAATGTAAGCTCCTCTTTCCAAACACCCCTAGCCTTCTTGGTGAACCGTTTCCAAGCGCTGCCCGGCGTAGAAAACGAATAAAATAAGTTATTAAGTACTTGATATCATAAAATTCACGAACGTTGCCGATATAGTGTCGTAATGATTAGAATTACCGCTGGAGAAGTATCTGCATGTCCTTCCACGTCTCAAGGGGTTTATGTTTAGAGTCCATGACTAGTACACGCCCTTTGTCAAGTTGAATGATTAACAGAATATAGTGGTACCTGCGAATGCAGAACTAATCAATTATATACTTAACATCGAGTAAGAGAAATAGAAAGTGTATACAAGACAATAACACTCACTAGAAGTTGTAAGGAAATAGTATTTCCCTTTTGGTTTCTTGAAACCTTAACGCGTGTACTATATGATCCTCCGTATCCTGGGGGATTATTTTGAGATTAGCTTCATGAACCCAATATGGGTCAATGAAGCCAATGTCATAGATTTGTCCTCTGCTGCATTCGAGAATCTTCATTCTGCATATTAAAGTATGATTATATACATGCAATAAACAAAATAATATAGATGGAGACTAAGTTAATTACAGAATTAGTACTTACAGACAATAGGCACTCATGATCGATTTGTCCAAGGCGTCTTGATTGAATAATTGAAATAGTTCATCAAATTCATGGATATCATGTCATCCTTATCTTTCCCATGATGCTTTTTTGTAACCCTCAGCACTATCCAGTTAGCCCCGGCCTTTGTGGCATGCAAGTACTAGTTATGCAATCTTCGCATTTTTGTTGGAAGATTGTTTACCTCCTCAGGTTTGACGAGAGGTTTTCCGTACTGGTATTGGTATGCTACTTCACTCACGGGGAAGAACTCTAACTGGGATAAGTACTGGGCAATACTCATACCTTGAGCAGCGGCAGCTTCTCCGTATTGTGCAACTACCTCTGGATTATACTGCTCTTCGGCCCCATATTTGCTCGACCCCACATTGGTTTGAGAAATCACCTTGAGAGGGGCGCAAGTCTGTTTTGCTTGTTCTCCGAGCTGGGCAACAGATTTCCCGCTTGCATCAGTACTGCTCTTCGAGGCTTTTTGTGCCGCATGTGACTTGAGAATAGAACGCTCATAGTCTGATGACAGCTTTGGCTCGGGTTGATGAAGAGTCTTTAGCATTTTCAACACTTTGGCTTTTTCTTCTTTGGTGCTGGGGAACTCTGGCTCTTTCGGCCGCCTCAGCTTAGCGAAAAACGCTGTCGTTTCCGCATCAACGATCGCCGCAGTCTCCTCTTCAGTACAGTCATAAGCTCTCTTGGGAGGAACCGTTGGTACTTTTGGAAGAGGCTCTTGTTTACGTTTCGGCGATCGCTTACGACGCACAGTAGCGGTACGCTTACGCTTTTTATCCTGAGGCGCCGGCGATGGCTCCCGCGGCGATGGCTGCACCGGAGACGGGTGAGGCGACGGAGCCGGGTGAGGCGACGAAGACGGCTGCCGCGGCGGCGACGATCTCGCTGGAGACGGGTGAGGCGGCGGCGAAGATGGCCTTGGCGTGTGATTTCGAAGCACGATACAATCCTTCGGCCATAGAATGGTGACGTTTTTTGCGTCACCCAGCACAGTCACATTCCCTTCACCAGCAGGGTAGTGAAGATCCAAAACCTCAAAGGTGGGCATGATTTCATCCACACCGACAACAGCGTAGCCCTCTGGAACCGGACGACTGTGGTAAGTTGGTGTGGGTCCAATTGGTAAGGCATAGCCGACCGCCACCTTCATTGATATGTTCACAACTTTGACATGTAGCTCGCAGTGTGTCATCTCTGTGATATCATCCACTGGGTAGCCAACAGGAGCCATCGTCGGTGCATCATCGGCATCGCCATTGTCATCACCCGGGACCTCGGTGGAAGCCACACTGCTTTTTCGATTATTCGATAGGCCGGTAGCATCGAATGCAGTGTGCTGCTGAGATGGGCCAGTAGTACTTTGCTCTTTAAGTGAGTTAATTTCATCTTGTTGTTGCTTTAATCGTTCTTCAATTAAACGCATTCGCTCTTTCTGACTTTCTGCTTCAACTGCCGCCCTGTCCTTACTCCTCTGACGGCTTCTATCAGGATATTTCTTCCTCTCTTCGGGAAACCCAGTCCTCCATGATTGGGAGCCTATTGTGCCTCGTGTTCGTCCATCATGTTCCTTATTTCCAAGGGCGAGAGTGAGCTCATCATTCTCTCTATCGGGAATGAAGTCCCCATCTTTAACAGCCTTTACTGCTTTTCTCATCCTCTCGATTGGCAACGGGTCTTCTTTATGTCGTATGTTATATATACACCTCCCTTCCGAGTCCAACGTGCCCCCATGCCCGTAAAACCAATTCCTTGCACGTTCTACCCAATCGTCTGTCTCTGGAGTGATCTTTTTAGCACGCAGTTCTTCCTCAAGTTTCTCCCACTTAGGAATGCCAGCCCTGTAGCCACCTTGCCCCATAGTATGGTGATACTTCTTGTTAGCAGCATTCAGCTTATTCTTTGCAGACATTTCCTTAGCTTTTTCCGATGTCTTGTATTCCACAAACTCAGCCCAGAATGGTTTTATCTTCTGAAACTGAGTCTTCTTGAAATCCGGAGTCTTCTCTTTCACGACATAGTCAAGGTGCAATCTTTTCTTCCAGTTGGTGAAACACTGGGCCATCTTCTTCAAAGCCCACTCCCTGACCTTAGCCTCCATGGCTCTCCCATGTTGTAAGGCGTCCTCAACTGGATCCTCCGCATTTGGATCCAGCTCTATCTTCGGTAGTTTGAAATTAACCATGAGCCTCTTCCACAGTAAATCTTTGGCGTGGTTAGGGACAAATAAACATGTTCCCTCTTCATCCGCTTTAGCAGGCCTATTCCAATTTCTAATGGTGATCGGGATTAAGTTCCTAACGATTACTCCGCATTGTGCCACAAATTTGGTTGCGACAACTTCGGGAGCTGTCGGTCTGCCGTCTTCAGCGACATCTTCGATCCTAAACCTCTCATGGTCTTGCAACTTTTTGGTTGGGCCTCGTCTGCTCTTTTCAGTAGATTCCTTCGATCCGGAGGGCTAAAAGAAGAAAGATCGTCGTTACTATTTCTATATAGATAGCAGATGATTAATTAATGAATTGATTTATATTACATGCACCTCGCCGGAGCGGTCGTCTTCTCGATTACACAAGGCATCACCTTCTCCCTCGCGGAAGGCAACGCCTTCAACCTCAAACAAGTTGTCTACTCCGGTAAAAAGAGGATCACCCTCACCGGAGTTGTTCAGAAACGTTGATACGTCTAAATTATCTTCCCCACGGATCACACCTTGGATCAACTCTTCCTTTTCTTCGTCTCTGACGTGTGGGTCCATATTTTCTGCATAGGTGGAAAAACGAATAAGTCAAAGCGGCTAAAGGAGAAAGTTACGAATAAGTCAAAGCGGCTAACGAATATTTTCCGGATCGAAGGTGAAACCCTAATATATACATACACAATAATAAAAATGAAGAGAAACCCTAAACCCTAAGGCTATGAGAGGGGAACATGAGTATAAGGCTACAAAAGGTCTTCGATCTATCTATGGTCTTGATCTCGGTCTTCAATCTCAATATCGATATCGTATTCTACCGAGAAGAACCAAATCACCGGAAAGAAAGGGAAACAATCAACACATGGCATCGATGCAATGCTCAAGCAATGATGATGATACAACAAGTTAATGTGCATTGGAATGTAACCCTAAAGCATTCTCGACAAGTTAATCGGGGTTCCGAGGGGCGCAAACCCTAACTCAAGGAACTCCGGAATCACCTGTTAGGGTTACTAGGGTGTTCTAATTAAACTTGTGATTTAATTAGATCTATCTATGGTCTTGATCTCGGTCTTCGATCTCGATCTCGATATCGTATTCTACCGAGAAGAACCAAATCACCGGAAAGAAAGGGAAACAATCAACACATGGCATCGATGCAATGCTCAAGCAATGATGATGATACGACAAGTTAATGTGCATTGGAATGTAACCCTAATGCATTCTCGACAAGTTAATCGGGGTTCCGAGGGGCGCAAACCCTAACTCAAGGAACTCCGGAATCACCTGTTAGGGTTACTAGGGTGTTCTAATTAAACTTGTGATTTAATTAGATCTATCTATGGTCTTGATCTCGGTCTTCGATCTCGATCTCGATATCGTATTCTACCGAGAAGAACCAAATCACCGGAAAGAAAGGGAAACAATCAACACATGGAATCGATGCAATGCTCAAGCAATGATGATGATACGACAAGTTAATGTGCATTGGAATGTAACCCTAAAGCATGCTCGACAAGTTAATCGGGGTTCCGAGGGGCGCAAACCCAAACTCAAGGAACTCCGGAATCACTTGTTAGGGTTACTAGGGTGTTCTAATTAAACTTGTGATTTAATTAGATCTATCTATGGTCTTGATCTCGGTCTTCGATCTCGATCTCGATATCGTATTCTATCGAGAAGAACCAAATCACCGGAAAGAAAGGGAAACAATCAACACATGGAATCGATGCAATGCTCAAGCAATGATGATGATATGACAAGTTAATGTGCATTGGAATGTAACCCTAAAGCATTCTCGACAAGTTAATCGGGGTTCCGAGGGGCGCAAACCCTAACTCAAGGAACTCCGGAATCACCTGTTAGGGTTACTAGGGTGTTCTAATTAAACTTGTGATTTAATTAGATCTATCTATGGTCTTGATCTCGGTCTTCGATCTCGATCTCGATATCGTATTCTACCGAGAAGAACCAAATCATCGGAAAGAAAGGGAAACAATCAACACATGGAATCGATGCAATGCTCAAGCAATGATGATGATACGACAAGTTAATGTGCATTGGAATGTAACCCTAAAGCATGCTCGACAAGTTAATCGGGGTTCCGAGGGGCGCAAACCCTAACTCAAGGAACTCCGGAACCAAGAGACCATGGTGGTGGCTTGTGGTGTGTAGGTGTTGGCTTCCTGTCACGGCGGTTTCGATCCGGGAGCTTCTCTCCGGCGGCTTCTTGGCGGCTGATGCTTCGTCAACACGTCGGACTCAAGGGCAGTAGGGCTGCCTCTCCTTCGCTGCTTCGCCCTGTGTGTCGGTCGTCCCCTGTGGCAAGGTGCGGGCCGATACCGGAGCTTCTTCGTCGATCTGGAGGAGGAAGAAGATGGTGGACTTGATTGCTTTTTCAAGTTTCTTTTAGGGTCCTCGGTGCTTATTTTCTGGGCCTCTGTGTAATTTTTATTTCTTAGGCCTCCTGTACTCCAGCGACATTATTGCAGCAATATATTTCGGGTGCTCTGCACCCGTAATCCGTTCAAAAAAAATCAATCTAATTCGGGTGCTCTGTTTTTCCACCAGCAGTAGAGGGAGGGGGAGGACAGAGAGGCAGGGAGGGGCGGCGCCGTACCTGACGCGCGGCGGTGGGGGAAGGAGACGCGCGGCGGTGGGCGCGTCGTCGACGGGAAGCAGAGACGCGGGCGCGGCCGGCGGTCGTCGGGGGAAGGAGACGCGCGGGCGGCGCGGTCGTCGGCGCGCGGGAAGAGACGCGGGCGGCGGCCAGAGGCGGAGGCGTTGACGACGGAGCCGCTACGGGGAGCGCGCGGCGGTGGCGGGGGCAGCCTGGCGGCGGTGGCGGGGGCAGCCTGGCGGCATCGTCGTTGGCGAGGGCGCGGGCAGAGGCAGAGAAGTGAGTGGGGAAGGGAAGAAGAAGAGGAGGCACGGTTATAACTAAAGGGCCTTTAGTCCCAGTTCGTGGCTCCAACCGGGACTAAAGGTGCATACGTCCCGGTTGGAGCCACCAACCGGGACCTATGGTCCAATTTTCAGCAGGTGAAGGGGCGCGCGCGTAGGGGGCTCTTCCGTCCCGGTTGGTGGCTCCAACCGGGACGTATTCCCCTGTTTTCAAATTTTTTCAGTTATTTTCTCTCTGTTCCCGCCTTATTTTTTATTTTGGGGTTTAAATTTGTAATGTTTTTAAATGATAATTAATTTGGAATTTAGAAAAACTTTAAACATAAAAATGTTTGGATTTGAATAAATAATTCGAAACCATTTTCTGTTTTGAAAAATAATTAATGTAACCATTTAAAATATGAACCATTTACAATTAAAAATGAATTAACTTATATTTTTTTAATATCAATTTGGAATTTAGAAAAACTTTAAATATAAGAAGTGTATGGATTTGAATAAATAATTCAAAAACATATTCTATTTTAAAAAAATTAACGTAACCTTTTAAAATGAATTAACTTATATTTTTGAATATTAATTTGGAATTTAGAAAAACTTTAAATATAAGAAGTGTATGGATTTGAATAAATAATTCAAAAACATATTCTATTTTTGAAAAATAATTAATGTAACCTTTTAAAATGAATTAACTTATATTTTTGAATATTAATTTGGAATTTAGAAAAACTTTAAATATAAGAAGTGTATGGATTTGAATAAATAATTCAAAAACATATTCTATTTTTAAAAAATAATTAATGTAACCTTTTAAAATGAATTAACTTATATTTTTGAATATTAATTTGGAATTTAGAAAAAATTTAAACATAAAAAGTGTTTGGATTTAAATAAATAATTCAAAAACATTTTCTGTTTTAAAAAATAATTAATGTAACCATTTAAAATATGAACCATTTACAATTAAAAATGAATTAACTTATATTTTTTTAATATCAATTTGGAATTTAGAAAAACTTTAAACATAAGAAGTGTTTGGATTTTGGTGGTCTAACCGGCATTCTGAAATAGGACGGTTTCATTCTGAAACGGCATTTTGGTGGTTACTTCACAAAACGACCCGTTTTTTGCGCTCGGAAAATGGAAAAGGGATTTTCCGTGCGACAAAAAGGAAAACTTCCTCCTGCAACATTGTTCTACATACCAATGTCCACACACATGCATAATATGGGCACAACATCACAAACTATGCCGTGATTCAGCACATAACATCGGTCATTTGGACCGAAAGCCATGAAACCTCGAACATGATAGGTCATTTTGTGAAGGTTTTTTCGAAACATGATCAATATACCAAGTGTGGTATTTTTCCTTTCAACTATGTAACATAATATGACACCACGCGAAGGATTTTCATTTTTCGGATTTTTTTTTTGAATTTATTATGCCCGTTTTGAATTATCTGAATTTCTAACTATGGTCGAACCGGTGTGCATGAAGATAGGGGACGGGCATCGTTAGAACTTGCATTGGATCTCTGAAGAAACCACATATTGCGAGTCTAAAAATGATTTTTTCAAAAAATCACGGGCGATAGATCATGTACCTGTAGTACAAACCGGACCCACTTCCTGCCGATTCGGCAGACATTTGTCCTTTTTACCCGGGATGGACGAAAAGGTTTGAGATGTACCGGTTGGGATATAGTCCATGTAAGGTGGTCTAGTATTTTAGGAAAATAGGACGGTAGCATTCTGAAACGGCATTTTGGTGGTTACTTCACAAAACGACCCGTTTTTTGCGCTCGGAAAATGGAAAAGGGATTTTCCATGCGACAAAAAGGAAAACTTCCTCCTGCAACATTGTTCTACATACCAATGTCCACACACATGCATAATATGGGCACAACATCACAAACTATGCCGTGATTCAGCACATAACATCGGTCATTTGGACCGAAAGCCATGAAACCTCGAACATGATAGGTCATTTTGTGAAGGTTTTTTCGAAACATGATCAATATACCAAGTCTGGTATTTTTCCTTTCAACTATGTAACATAATATGACACCACGCGAAGGATTTTCATTGTTCGGGTTTTTTTTAATTTATTATGCCCGTTTTGAATTATCTGAATTTCTAACTATGGTCGAACCGGTGTGCATGAAGATAGGGGACGGGCATCGTTAGAACTTGCATTGGATCTCTGAAGAAACCACATATTGCGAGTCTAAAAATGATTTTTTCAAAAAATCACGGGCGATAGATCATGTACCTGTAGTACAAACCGGGCCCACTTCCTGCCGATTCGACAGACATTTGTCCTTTTTATCCGGGATGGAAGAAAAGGTTTAAGATGTACCGGTTGGGATATAGTCCATGTAAGGTGGTCTAGTATTTTAGGAAAATAGGACGGTAGCATTCTGAAACGGCATTTTGGTGGTTACTTCACAAAACGACCCGTTTTTTGCGCTCAGAAAATGGAAAAGGGATTTTCCGTGCGACAAAAAGGAAAACTTCCTCCTGCAACATTGTTCTACATACCAATGTCCACACACATGCATAATATGGGCACAACATCACAAACTATGCCGTGATTCAGCACATAACATCGGTCATTTGGACCGAAAGCCATGAAACCTCGAACATGATAGGTCATTTTGTGAAGGTTTTTTCGAAACATGATCAATATACCAAGTCTGGTATTTTTCCTTTCAACTATGTAACATAATATGACACCACGCGAAGGATTTTCATTGTTCGGGTTTCTTTTGAATTTATTATGCCCGTTCTGAATTATCTGAATTTCTAACTATGGTCGAACCGGTGTGCATGAAGATAGGGGACGGGCATCGTTAGAACTTGCATTGGATCTCTGAAGAAACCACATATTGCGAGTCTAAAAATGATTTTTTCAAAAAATCACGGGCGATAGATCATGTACCTGTAGTACAAACCGGACCCACTTCCTGCCGATTCGGCAGACATTTGTCCTTTTTATCCGGGATGGACGAAAAGGTTTGAGATGTACCGGTTGGGATATAGTCCATGTAAGGTGGTCTAGTATTTTAGGAAAATAGGACGGTAGCATTCTGAAACGGCATTTTGGTGGTTACTTCACAAAACGACCCGTTTTTTGCGCTCGGAAAATGGAAAAGGGATTTTCCGTGCGACAAAAAGGAAAACTTCCTCCTGCAACATTGTTCTACATACCAATGTCCACACACATGCATAATATGGGCACAACATCACAAACTATGCCGTGATTCAGCACATAACATCGGTCATTTGGACCGAAAGCCATGAAACCTCGAACATGATAGGTCATTTTGTGAAGGTTTTTTCGAAACATGATCAATATACCAAGTCTGGTATTTTTCCTTTCAACTATGTAACATAATATGACACCACGCGAAGGATTTTCATTGTTCGGGTTTCTTTTGAATTTATTATGCCCGTTTTGAATTATCTGAATTTCTAACTATGGTCGAACCGGTGTGCATGAAGATAGGGGACGGGCATCGTTAGAACTTGCATTGGATCTCTGAAGAAACCACATATTACGAGTCTAAAAATGATTTTTTCAAAAAATCACGGGCGATAGATCATGTACCTGTAGTACAAACCGGACCCACTTCCTGCCGATTCGACAGACATTTGTCCTTTTTACCCGGGATGGACGAAAAGGTTTGAGATGTACCGGTTGGGATATAGTCCATGTAAGGTGGTCTAGTATTTTAGGAAAATAGGACGGTAGCATTCTGAAACAGCATTTTGGTGGTTACTTCACAAAACGACCCGTTTTTTGCGCTCGGAAAATGGAAAAGGGATTTTCCGTGCGACAAAAAGGAAAACTTCCTCCTGCAACATTGTTCTACATACCAATTTCCACACACATGCATAATATGGGCACAACATCACAAACTATGCCGTGATTCAGCACATAACATCGGTCATTTGGACCGAAAGCCATGAAACCTCGAACATGATAGGTCATTTTGTGAAGGTTTTTTCGAAACATGATCAATATACCAAGTCTGGTATTTTTCCTTTCAACTATGTAACATAATATGACACCACGCGAAGGATTTTCATTGTTCGGGTTTTTTTTGAATTTATTATGCCCGTTTTGAATTATCTGAATTTCTAACTATGGTCGAACCGGTGTGCATGAAGATAGGGGACGGGCATCGTTAGAACTTGCATTGGATCTCTGAAGAAACCACATATTGCGAGTCTAAAAATGATTTTTTCAAAAAATCACGGGCGATAGATCATGTACCTGTAGTACAAACCGGACCCACTTCCTGCCGATTCGGCAGACATTTGTCCTTTTTACCCGGGATGGACGAAAAGGTTTGAGATGTACCGGTTGGGATATAGTCCATGTAAGGTGGTCTAGTATTTTAGGAAAATAGGACGGTAGCATTCTGAAACGGCATTTTGGTGGTTACTTCACAAAACGACCCGTTTTTTGCGCTCGGAAAATGGAAAAGGGATTTTCCGTGCGACAAAAAGGAAAACTTCCTCCTGCAACATTGTTCTACATACCAATGTCCACACACATGCATAATATGGGCACAACATCACAAACTATGCCGTGATTCAGCACATAACATCGGTCATTTGGATCGAAAGCCATGAAACCTCGAACATGATAGGTCATTTTGTGAAGGTTTTTTCGAAACATTATCAATATACCAAGTCTGGTATTTTGCGAAACATGATCATTGTTCGGCACACATTTAATCCCGGATGTAGTCACAAACCGGGACTAAAGGGATTGCGGCAGAGTGGGCCAGACAACACTAATAATAGGGGTGAGTGTCGACATTATGTCGTGCGGCTTGTACCTTGTCCCGGATGGTATCACCAACTGGGACTAAAGATGAACCTTTAGTCCCGGTTGGAGACACCAACCGGGACTAAAGATGAGTCAGCACTAATAATAGGGGTGAGTGTCGACATTATGTCGTGAGTGTCGACATTATGCCGAGCTGCTTGTACTATAAATATGCATCCTTGTGAGTCCAGTCCTCCAGCCAGTTTGAGGCATCTCCAAGATGGTTTTCGAGAGCAGGGACACCACTGTGGCCAGTTTCAGGGAGATGCCGACGGAGCCCAGTCCTCCGGCATCTCCGAGAAACTGGTCATAGAGGCACTCCCTAATATGTGAAATTAGTTAGCTCCTAGGCGTATTGATCTAGTTAGTGAAGTTACAAGCTGCAAGATGGTTTTCGAGAGCAGGGACACCACTGCGGCCAGTTTCAGGGAGATGCCGACGGAGCCCAGTCCTCCGGCATCTCCGAGAAACTGGTCATAGAGGCACTCCCTAATATGTGAAATTAGTTAGCTCCGAGGCGTATTGATCTAGTTAGTGAAGTTACAAGCTGCAAGATGGTTTTCGAGAGCAGGGACACCACTGCGGCCAGTTTCAGGGAGATGCCGACGGAGCCCAGTCCTCCGGCATCTCCGAGAAACTGGTCATAGAGGCACTCCCTAATATGTGAAATTAGTTAGCTCCGAGGCGTATTGATCTAGTTAGTGAAGTTACAAGCTGCAAGATGGTTTTCAAGAGCAGGGACACCACTGCGGCCAGATTCAGGGAGATGCCGACGGAGCCCAGTCCTCCGGCATCTCCGAGAAACTGGTCATAGAGGCACTCCCGCTCCAGCCACAAAATGGGACTAACACTCAAGACATTTATTAATATTAAAAACTGAGACTACAAAACCGGGACTAAAGGCCACAAACCGCGAAAGATATCCTTCGGTCAAGCCACAAACCGCGAAAGACATGAACTAGAGTTACATAATATGAGCATGAACTTCTTGGCATATGTCATTCCTTATGACCGCTTCAGACGTAACCATGGAGCATCTTCTTTACTTAACGGAATGCTTGGGTCAGTTTTCACTGTGAAGGGCGGAATTTCATCAAACTTATTATAATCTTCTGACATGTCTGTCTTGTCCTCGATTCCCACGATGTTTCTTTTCCCTGAAAGAACTATGTGACGCTTTGGCTCATCATATGATGTATTCGTTTGCATATTTTTTCTTTTTTTCGGTTTGGAGGACATGTCCTTCACATAGAAAACCTGAGACACATCATTGGCTAGGACGAATGGTTCATCTCTATAACCAAGATTGTTGAGATCCACTGTTGTCATTCCGTACAACTGGTCTATCTTTACCCCTTCCCCATTCAGGTTGACCCATTTGCAGCGAAACAAAGGGACCTTAAAAGAGACTCCATAGTCTAGTTCCCATATCTCCTCTATGTAACCATAATATGTGTCCTTTTGTCCATTCTCGTCTATTGCATCAAAGCGGACACCACTATTTTGGTTGGTGCTCTTTTTATCTTGGGCGATCGTGTAGAATGTATTCCCATTTATTTCGTACCCTTGGAAATTCAATACAGTAGAAGATGGTGACGCGGCCAACAAGTATAGCTGATCTCCAACAGTGGTGTCATTCAAGAGATGTGTCCGCATCCAACCACCGAAAGACTTCATGTGTTCATCTGTAATCCATGATTCAGGCTTCCCCGGGTTTTTGGAGCGTACAATATTCTTGTGTTCCTCGATATACGGAGCTGCCAAGGTGGAATTATGTAGAACTGTGTAGTGTGCTTTAGTGAAAGAATCCCCGTCCCTACATATCATTGCTTTCTTTCCCAGCGTGCCTTTTCCACTTAGTCTTCCCTCATGCCGCGAGTCAGAAACACCAATCGGCTTAAGGTCAGGAATAAAGTCAACACAAAACTCAATGACCTCCTCTGTTCCATATCCCTTGGAGATGCTTCCTTCTGGTCTAGCACGGTTATGAACATATTTCTTTAAGACTCCCATGAACCTCTCAAAGGGGAACATATTGTGCAGAAATACCGGACCGAGAATGGCAATCTCTTCCACTAGATGAACCAGGAGATGCGTCATAATATTGAAGAAGGATGGTGGGAACACCAATTCAAAACTAACAAGACATTGTACCACATCCTTCTGTAACCTTGGCAGAATATCTAGATTGATTACCTTCTGAGATATTGCATTGAGGAATGCACACAGCTTCACAATGGGTACTCGAACATTTTCCGGTAGAAGCCCCCTCAATGCAATCGGAAGCAACTGCGTCATAATCACGTGACAGTCATGAGACTTCAGGTTTTGGAACTTTTTCTCTGCCATATTTATTATCCCCTTTATATTAGATGAGAAGCCCGACGGCACCTTGATACTGTAAAGGACTTCAAAAAAGATTTCCTTCTCTCCTTTGGTAAGAGCATAGCTGGCACGACTTAAGTGACGCCCTTTATCCGTCTTGTTATCTGTATGCATGTTCTTTGGGTCTTTCATAATTTGTTGGTCCTCCCGTGCTTCAGGTGTATCTTTTGTCTTACCATACACGCCTAGGAATCCTAGCAGGTTCACGCAGAGATTCTTCGTCACGTGCATCACGTCGATTGAAGAGCGGACAAGCAGGACTTTCCAATATGGCAGCTCCCAAAATATAGATTTCTTCTTCCACATGGGTGCGTGTCCTGTAGCGACGTCATTCGGAACTGATTGACCGCCGGGACCCTTTCCAAAGATTACTTCTATGTCCTTGACCATACCAAATACATCATCACCAGCAGGGAGTTCAGGCTTCTTCCGGTGATCTGCCTCACCTTTAAAATGCTTGCCTTTCTTTCTTACGGGATGATTGGTCGGAAGAAATCGTCGATTCGCTAGGTACACAACCTTCTTGCATTTATGCAAATATGTACCTTCGGTCTTATCTAAACAGTGGGTGCATGCCTTATATCCTTTGTTTGTCTGTCCTGAAAGGTTACTAAGAGCAGGCCAATCATTGATGGTTACGAATAACAACCCTCGTAGATTAAATGGCTCCTGTTTGTTCTCATCCCACGCACGTACACCTGGTTTGCCCCACAACTGTAAGAGTTCTTCAACTAATGGCCTAAGGTACACATCAATGTCGTTGCCCGGTTGCTTCGGGCCTTGGATGAGCACTGGCATCATAATGAACTTACGCTTCATGCACAACCAAGGAGGCAGGTTGTAGATACATAGAGTCACGGGCCAGGTGCTGTGACTGCAGCTCTGCTCCCCAAAAGGATTCATGCCATCCGTACTTAGACCAAACCATAAGTTCCTTGCGTCACCTGCAAAGTCTGGGAAGTCTCTCTCGATTTTTCTCCACTGTGACCCATCAGCAGGGTGTCTCAACTCCCCGTCTTTCTTACGGTCTTCTTTGTGCCATCGCAACAACCTGGCATGCTCTTTGTTTCTGAACATGCGTTTCAACCTTGGTATTATAGGAGCATACCACATAACCTTAGCAGGAACCCTCTTCCGGAGGGGCTCTCCCTCAACATCACCAGGGTCATCTCGTCTGATCTTATACCGCAACGCGTTGCATACCGGGCATTTATCTAAATTCTCATACTCCTTACCGCGGTAGAGGATGCAGTCATTAATGCATGCATGTATCTTTTGCACATCTAATCCCAGAGGACAGAGAGTCTTCTTTGCTTCGTAGGTACTCTCGGGAAGTTCGTTATGTTTTGGAAACTTCGGCTTCATTATTTTCAGCATCTTTTCAAATGAGGAGTCAGTTAGACCACACTCTGCCTTCCATCGCAACAATTCCAGTGTGGTACCGAGCTTTGTGCTGCCATCTTCACAATTTGGGTACAACAATTTCTTGTGATCTTCTAACATGCCCTCTAACTTCAACTTCTCATTTTCTGTTTCACAGTCTCGCTTTGCATCAGAAATGACCCTACCAAGTTCATCAGCCGGCTCATCTGATGCCCGTTCTTCACCTTTTTCCTCTCCATTGTCTTCCATAGCAGTATCACCGTATTCAGGAAACATATGATGATAGTTGTTATCATCATCTTCTTCTTCACCATCTTCCATCATAACCCCTCTTTCCCCGTGCTTGGTCCAGCAATTATAGTTGGGCATGAAACCTTTCATAATCAGGTGGCCGCGAATGATTTTCGAGGAAGAGTACTCCTTGTTGTTCCGACATTGAACACATGGACAACGTATAAATCCATTCTCTTTGTTTGCCGTAGCCACATCGATAAATTTATCCACGCCTTTGATATACCCGGCTACCCGCCGGTCACCGTACATCCATTCCCGACCGTTCATCTGCATCATATAAGTAAGTTTATCAAAAAACAGGACATCATAAATAGTGAAATAACCAATTCACACCGACACATGAATTGTATCAATGACCTAGAAAAGATAGGATTGCTAACCTCGATCGAGGGAAATAAAGAGGAGAAAGCTCAAGTGCGTCTCGGACACCTTCTATATTTTTGTTCTATGAGAAATTCAACTGGATTTTTCACTCAAACATTTCAACAAACACCTTCAATGCATGCATGAGAAAAAACTAGCACACACCCTCACACCTTACACCATTCGAAAAAACAGAGTGGAGGCAGAGGGGGCTGGGGCGTTGCATTTATAGAGGGCAAGGGGTCTTTAGTCCCGGTTGGAGCCAGCAACCGGGACTAAAGGTGCGTGCCACGCCACATGGCTGTGGCCAAACCTTTAGTCCCGGTTGGTGGCTCCAACCGGGACGCATGCCCCCTTACCAACCGGGACCCATGCCCCCTGGCCCCGTGCCCGCTCCAATCGGGACGCGTGCCAGCATTAGTCCCGGTTGGTGGCGCAACCGGGACTAATGCTCCCAGGGGTGGCGAACGGATGGCCCTTTTTCCTCTAGTGCAAGGCCGTCGACGTGGAACCAAAGGGCGCCGAGTACTTCACCCCAGACCCTGAACCCTGAGACCGGCCCCGAACCCCGGAACCCCAAGATCGTCGAGCCCCCTATGTGTGAACCCCTTTCCGAGAACCCTATTTTACAAATGGTCAACTATATGAATTGTTGCATATTTGATTGTCATCTTGCATGCATGCTTGTCATGTGGTTTGGGGGCCTTATGCCGATTCACCTAATAATTAAATATGGGGCCCATATGCGGGCAAATCTAGCCTTATATTGGCCTCACTTAAACATGTGTAGCGAACCGGTGCCATCTTTTGTCTTGCTAATGCAACATTTAATTGCGGGGGTTCTAAATAACTTAAACCATATATTTAATAGTCGGGACCCCGGTTCCGTTTAATATGACCAAATTGCATTGCACCTTGCCATGCCATACATCATACATGCATCATGCCGATCTTTGCCGTAGTATTAAATCGTGCATCCGGTGTTTCTTCTAGTGTTTTGCTTCTTCGCGGATAAGGCCGATGAGTTGATGCGAGTGTCGACCCGATCTTCGGTTGTACCCTCGACAATGTTTTCAGGCGAGCATCTCCCCCTTTCTACCTATCTTCCTTTTATAGCATTTATTCCCTCCTGTTGATCTATTGCTATCTGTGTTGCAATGCTCTAGATTCGTACCCGTGATATCCCTTGCAGCCATATATTGCCATGTCCACCTCCTATTACCTGTTGTTTGGTAGATAGTTGGACTTGCGCGTTGTAGTCGCTTGCTCAAGTGCTGTTGCGTGTCGTCATGTACCACAGTTGTTGAAGCCTTGCCACATGTTTGATGTTGGAGATGATCATGGTTTTACTTATCGTTCACTTTAATTCCTGTTTAACAACTAAAATTGAAGTAAGTAAGCAGAGGCATCGGTGGGTGATAGATAATATATGGTTTCCGACCGCCCACTTGTGTCCCGTAAGACCCCGAGTACTTGATACCTGTTCCTTGTTTTATCGCGCTATCCACATACGGGGAATTATGGGCCCCCCTTAGCTAGAGCTTGATTCCGTCTTATTTCTTGGGGCCACAAACTAGTTTGAGGTTTTATTTACTATCCTGTACTTATGCCATGCTACTACTGTATTTACGATTGTGCGAGGAACACACTGTACTGTTTAGGTAAGCGGAGTGTTTTCGCGGTATCGACAAGCCCAGTCACACTTTCGGGTTCCCAGTCGTTTACAGCCATTGACGCAAACCTTGAGTCCGTCTCGGAGCTTGCTTACTTCGTTGCGGGTCTACTCAATGGGGTGGCCCCCTGAAATATTTCTGAATCTTGTGATTGCTCTGTCGTGAAGACCTCGTTGGGTTTTGATTTGGTGTTTCCGAGGTTGATCGTGTGTGTGTTGCTATTTGTGCACCCCGGCCGGGTTAAAACTTTCTGAAAGCCGTGTCCGCGGTTATGGACGACTTGGAGCACAGTATCTCGATCATAGACAACTATAACTAAAGTTTACTGTTATAAATTGACTTGTATCTGATATGACTAGTAATCAGCTTCAACTACAACGGAATGGCTAACTAAAACTGCCAACAATTGCTTGCTTGTGTGGTCGCTTGCGACCATTGTATCTGACTAGTAAGTATTACAACTACAACGGATTGGCTAAATAAAAGTACCAACAACTGCTGGGTTTTTGGGGTTATCTCATGCTATTTGTATCTGATTAGTAAGTGTTGCAACTATAACGGAATGATTAACTAAAAGTGCCCACTGCTTATTTTATCAGGATGATCATCTATACTTGACTAGTAATTGCTGCAACGATAACCGAATAAATAAAAATGCCAACTGTGTGAGTTCCTCGGTTGACTTCCTCGATCGGTATCGAGGGGGAAACGCTAGGATGGGTTTGATTGATGGTAGTGTCAGGTTGGTTCCGAATAGGTCTTTCTCTCCCCTCTCTGATTGCCGCCAGTTGTATCGAGTCTCTATAGGGTGTTTAGTGCATGCTGTCGCTGCCGCTTCAGTCCACCATACCTATGTAGCCGAGGACCGCCGAATTCTAGCCTCACCGTGTACTGGCCTCAGTACTGACGCTCCTCTTTTTCCTTTGCCCTTTGTCGGCACCCCTTTTGTTTAAGCAGGTTTTGAGATCGACGCCGTTAGCAGGGTTACCCTTCCGGCTTGGCCTGGGCAGGGTTATGGACGCCATTGGTTATTCTTCAGGGCTCTTAGCCCCATTTGCATCTTGTCCGTAGTCGGACGCTCTAGCTTTTCGAGGTGATTTGGATCTTTGTACATTATATCTGTATTCTTGACTCATGGAGTCGTGTTGTATATATATCTGTTCTGTGGGTCCCATCGAGGACTGTTGTGTAATGTTATTACTTTGTTTTCCACCCGCACGAAAGTGCCTGGTGGGCACCTTTGAATCGTTTCTATGCGGGTTTGGCGGGTTCCGCTAAAACTTGCATTGGGCCGATTCTGAGGGTGTTACACTAATAGATTGGAATTAAGAGTCGGTTCGTACGTGTGGGTAAAGTTGTAGACCCCTGCAGGGTTAAATCTTTTCGAAAAGCCGTGTTCACGGTTATGAACGCTTGGTGACAAGATTTTAAGATCATAGAGAACTATAACCTAATCGTAAAACTTGGAAGATCAACGTGTTCTTAAGGATGCTTCCTCATGGGTACGAGGGGGTGATCCTAGTTCAGGAGATGATGATTGGTGGATATAAAAAGATGATGATCAATGTTTCAGAGGTGTCGCTCTCTTATCCCCTTTTAAAATACTCTGAATAGACGAGCTCCTTCTCTCTCTTGTTTTATAAACAAAAGTGGCTTTATGCAAAATAACTCCACCAGCCATAAGTCTTGCGGGGTACACCCTGTACTCACCCTTGCTTTGTTGGTACTTTTGGCAGAGTAAGTGTTCCTTGAAGACGAGTTCCGTACTACATCGACATCGATGAGTAGCTTGGGTTTCCCGGTCGGCAGCCTGGAATCTATGGGCTGGGACGTCATCGTTATGCTTCAGGCCTCTTAGGCCTTTCGTTGTTCGATGTTTGTGGTCAGTGACCTCTGCTTGTAGTAATTTGGTTCTCTGCTCCGTTATGAGCTTGTTGTAATAAATTTTTGTGTCGTAGGGTCACTCCCGTGTTACCGATTCTTCACTGGATATTCTCGAGCTCAAGGTTAAGCTTATTTCAGACGGAGGTCTAGGATTTGTTTAGCCCTTATCCCGGGGGTGTCACAGTTGTTGGTATCAGAGCAGTACCGAACGTAGGAAAACCTTGCTATTGGACGATGTTGAGTCTAGTGTTTGAGAAAACTATTTTCGAAAGCTGAAAAGTATTTGTGAAAACTCTAGTATGCTTATTTTACTCCTTATCCAGTTTCGCTCTAACTCTGGGTTATCTTATCTTGTGTTGTCTTTGAAAAGTTTTGATATCTCTTCTAGTCTTTCAAATCTTAGGTGCCTTTTTGGCATGTTGTTTCTCAGCCAGTTGTCATAGTGTTGAGTTATCTAGAGTTGTGTGTGTTGTGAATTCCTTGTTTCCCTTTGCTGTTGTTCATCTGAGAGATTTCTTTCCATCAATATCTCTCTATCTTTTGGATCCACAATATTATATTGTTGGATCTACAGTGTTCTGTTCCAGGCTTCGAGGTTTCCTTTCGCCTCGAGTGCCTCCTTTTTGTTTGTTTGGGTACCTTAGAAGTTGTTTCTTCTTTTGGAAGCTACCTCGTGATTACTATCTTGTAGAGTACGTTGTGTCACTCAAGTAGTAGTTACTCCTCTCTTTGGGTTTTAACCCTTGGACTTGAACCTAAGATCCCGGATTGTGCTGGATTCTAGTGTTGTGAATCTTGTACATGAAGCTGACCTTTAACCCAAGATCCGTTCCTTTGACCCCTGTTGTTAATGTTCACACATTACCTCAGGATGTCTAGTACCTTCTAGTATAGCCTTCAAGCTTGTGGATATTGTCACTAATGAATCGTGACAATGAAGGACTTCCCCTACCACATGCTATGGCAGATGTTCTTTAACCAAATAGATCACGACAAGAGTACTCCTCGAGAGTCTCGCATCTATACTCGTGACTCTGCCACACCTTATCCTTCTTATGCATTGGTTTTCGGAAGATTGTTAAACTATGCATCCACATCTCGGTATTCTAACCTGAGCATGTTCCTTTACCCTTGTTGTTTCCCGAACTTTGTCCACCATTTGGTAGCCAAGTAGTAAATGTGCATCGGTGTCTTCCGAAGCAAGATACTCTTGTGGTCCGTCATGACAAACCATTTCGAAATGTCTAGGAGAAAAAAAACTCCAGTACCTCGTCATTTCTAGGACCAGGTCAAAGTGTTGTAATCCGCAGATCAAGAGGCAACGATTGTCTTCCGTCTGTTCTATGTTGAAGTATCACACCCTTTTATACTAAAGATGTTGTGCTGAGTTTCATGACCCCTTAATGAAGTGATACTTCCACACATCTTTACTCACCCTCCCTCGAGCTTTCGCGCTCGTGAGTGATGCGTGTGCGTAATAATTGTTGGAATTATTCCCTAGAGGCAATAATAAAGATGTTATTATTATAATTCTTGTTCATGATAAAGTTTATATTCCATGCCAGAATTGTATAAAGCGGAAACTTTGATACTTGTGTGGTTTATGAACAACATCGTGTCCCTAGTACGCCTCTATGGACTAGCTCGTTGATTAATGATGGTTAAGGTTTCCTAACCATAGACATGAGTTGTCAATTAATAGTGAGATCATGCCATTAGGAGAATGATATGATGGACAGACCCAAATCAAGAAGAGTAATTAGATCGTGTCATTGTGTTCATCTTTGCGAAGCTTTTTCTTATGTCAAATATTGTATTCCTTAGACCATGAGATAATGCAACTCCCTGGTATCGGAAGAAAGCTTTGAGGTCATCAAACGTCATCCTATGAGAGGGTGATCATAAAGGTGTCTCTCAGGTGATCAGAAAGTACTTGTTGGGTTGTATGTCTCGAGATGGGATTTGTCCCTCCCAAGTCGGAGAGATATACTTCGGGCCCACTCGGTAATCGATATCAACAACGCTTGCAAGCAAGTGGTTAAGGAGTTAATCACAAAGTGATATCGGATTACGGAACGAGTAAAGTACTTGCTGTGAACGAGATTGAACTAGGTATGCCGATACCGACGATCGAATCTCGGGCAAGTAAAATATCGCGCGACGAAGGGAATATATATATGGGATTAATTGAATCCTGGCATCGTGGTTCATCCGATATGATCATCGATAAATATGTGGGAGTCAATATGGGTTTCTAGACCCCGCTGTTGATTATTGATAGAAGATCATGTCTGCATATTATCGAACCCGTAGGGTCATACACTTAACGTGTCTCGACACTAGGATAGTGTGGCATCCCGCAAAACCACTACTAGAAAATCGCGTTGAATTTGTGCATTGCATCGACATCATCATGCATTGTTTGCTTAAACTATTTTTCGCAAAGTCTGTTTTCTTTTCTAAAACGCTCCGTCTTGTTTTCAAAATGCAAACCCCGGGTCTCCGGAATATTTTTGTTTGTCCGCTATCGGTTTGCAAACGTCCGTTTAAAACAACTAAAATATTTAATTAATTTTTAGTGGGGGCAGTCGAACGGGCCAGATCGACCCGAACGACCACCCCCCAAAAATAAAACGGCCCACCCCAAAATCCCTAGTCTACCCAGTTCTATCCTAACCAACCCCTCTCCACCTCACCCCACCCTATAGCAACTCGCCACCTCACCTCACCCTCCCCCCTAGCCTATCCCCATCTGCCACCTGTTCCCTCCACCCCCTCTCTCTCCTTTTATCCCACCCACACACTCACCCGACGCCAGCCAACCCCACCTAACCGGCCGCTCCCTCCCTAGCACACACCCCACTCAACCCCCTGGGCCCACCCCTGACTCCCTCTGGCCAACCCCACGCCACGTCCCCACCTGGACCCGATCCCCACGCCCCCGTCCCCACCTGCCGCGCTCCCGTCCCTGTTCCTCTTCTCCCCCCGCTCGTCTTCCTCCCTCCTCTCCGCGTGCCCGCTCGCTCCGTCCCGCCCCCATCTCTGCCTCGCCGCCGAGCTCCCCACCTCACCGCCGCCTCTCTCCGCGCGCTCGCCACCTCCTCCGCTCGCCCAGGCGTCCGCCGCCGCAACCCCCCCCCAGAGCACCTCCTCACCGCCTCGCTCCTCCCTCCGCCTTCGTCCTCCTCCCGCCTCGTACCCAGGCCACCGCAGCGCCCCGCCGCCCCGCTCGCCTCGCCGGCCCCTCCTCTCACCCTCTCTCTGCGGCACCCCTCGCCGGCCGCCGCCTCTGCAAGCTCCCTCGCGCGCCAGCCGCCATCCCCGATGCCGACGCCCCCACCTCGCCTCGCCCTCCCAGGCGCCCCCTCCTCCTCTCCACCGTCTCACCGCCGTCCCCGACCTGCGCCGCCGCTCGCCGGCCAAGCTCTCCCTCCGCCGCGGCCTGCCTCGACCTCCGCCCCGCCTCCCTCGCCGGACCGCCTGCAACCGCCCTCTCCCACCTCTCCGGCCGCCCGCGCCTCCTCCGGTCCTCCTCGCCTGCCGGCGGCCCTCTCTCCCCGCGCCTCGTCAAGCTCCGCCCCGCGCCGCCAGTACCTCCTCTCCGGCGCCCTGCTCGCGCCCCTGCCGCCGTTGTCTGCCCGTCGGTCCTGTCCTCCGCGTCGCGGGGCTGCTTCTGGCCGTACGGCGTCGGTCGCCGCCCCTGCAACCCCGCTTGGGCTGCCGTCTTCAGCGGCCGTGGCTGTTGTTTTCTTTTCCCCTCTTGGTCGCATGCTGCCATGCATCATGCAACCTCCCCGTGGGCCGCATGCTTGCTTTTTGTCTCTATGTCTCAGGCACCTCGGTTTGTTTTGGTTAGCGCCCTATCACGGCAAGGAACCCCATGTCTCGGCCTGAAGAATCGCGATGTCCTCTGAAGTACCGACCAAGGGCGCCCCATGACTGATGAGAGAAGACGAACCCGAAAATCGCTAGAAGAATCATCGACAGGATCTTCTACAAGGACGCCAAGCTCGTCAAGATTCCGAACGCCGAGGTCATCTACACGGAACGCCGAGATCTTCTCGGGACATCGAGTTCGCCATCACGGATGACAAGCACGCCTTCATGGAACCGCAGACACGGAAACCGCAAGACCTTCTTCCCGGATACTGCAAGTACCCTCCCTCGAGAACGCGCTCGTCGAACCCTGAACCCCGAGACCCGACCCCGAACCCCGGAACCCCAAGTTCGTCGAGACCCCCTAATGTGTGAACCCCTTCCCGAAACCCTATCTTATAAATAATAACCCTGTCGCATATTTAATTGTCATTCATCTCGCATGCACATCATTGGTTTGGGGGCCTTATGCCGATTCACCTAATAATTAAATATGGGGCCCATATGCGGGCAAATCTAGTCTCATATTGGCCTCATTTAAACTTGTGTAGCGAACCCGTATTATCTTTTGCCATGTAAAACAACATTTAATTGCGGGGTAGATAAATAACATGAACCATTTAATTATCTGTCGGGACCCCGGTTCCGCTTAATATGGCCTAATTGCATCACACCTTTGCCATGCCATGCATCATACATGCATCATGCCGATCTTTTGCCGTAGTATTAAATATTGCATCCGGTGTTTATTCTAGTGTTTTGCTTCTTCGAGGATAAGGCCGTTGAGTTGATGTGAGCTTCGCCCCGATCTTCGGATGAACCTTCGGCAATGTTTTTCAGGCGAGCATCTCCCCCTTTCTACCTATCTTACTTTTATAGTATTTATTCCCTCCTGTTGATCTATTGCTATCTGTGTTGCGATGCTCTAGTTTCGTACCCGTGATATCCCTTGCAGCCATATATTGCCATGGCCACCTCCCAATACCTGTTGTTTGGTAGATAGTTGGACTTGCGCGTCGTAGTCGCTTGCTCAAGTGCTGTTGCGTGTCGCCATGTACCACTGTTGTTGGAGTATTGCCACCTGTTTGATGTTGGAGATGATCTCGACTTTATTTATCGTTCACTTTAATTCCTGTTTAACAACTAAAACTGAAGTAAGTAAGCAGAGGCATCGGTGGGTGATAGATAACATTTGTTTTCCGACCGCCCACTTGTGTCCCGTAGGACCCCGAGTACTTGATACCTGTTCCTTGATTTATCGCGCTATCCACATATGGGGAATTATGGGCCCCCCTTAGCCAGAGCTTGATTCAGTCTTATTTCTTAGGGCCACAAACTAGTTTGAGGTTTTATTTACGATCCTGTACTTATGCCATGCTTTACTGCTTTAATTAAATTGTGCGACAGATAGCACCTGTACTGTTTAGGATCGGGACACGATTCCGCGGTGTCGACAAGCCCAGTTTTGGGTTCCCAGTCGTTCACAGCCGTCTACCCAAACCTTGAGTCCGTCTCGGAGCTTGCTTACTTCGTTGCGGTTCTACTCAATGGGGTGGCCCCCTGAAATATTTCTGAATCTTGTGATTTCTCTGTCGTGAAGACCTCGTTGGGTTTTGATTTGGTTTTTCCGAGGTTGATCGTGTGTGTGTTGCTATTTGTGCACCCCGGCCGGGTTAAAACTTTCTGAAAGCCGTGTCCGCGGTTATGGACGACTTGGAGCACAGTATCTCGATCATAGACAACTATAACTAAAGTTTACTGTTATAATTTGACTTTATAATGACTAGTAATCAGCTTCACTATAATGGAATGGCTAAATAAAACTGCCAACAATTGCTTGTTTGTTTTGTCGCTTGCGACAATTGTATCTGACTAGTAAACATTGCAACTATAACGGAATGGCTAATAAAAGTACCAACAACTGCTGGGTTTTGGGTTATCTCATGCTATCTATATCTGATTAGTAAGTGTTGTAACTATAACGGAATGGTTAACTAAAAGTGCCCACTGTTTATTTTATCAGGATGATTATCTATACCTGACTAGTAATTGCTGCAATGAAAACTGAATAAATAAAACTGCCAACTGTGTGAGTTCCTCGGTTGACTTCCTCGTTTGGTCTCGAGGGGGAACACCAGGATGGGTATGTTTGGTGTTAGCTTCAGGTTGGATCCGGATAGGTCATTCTTACCCCTCTCTGATAACCGCCAGTTGTGTCGAGTCTCTATAGGTTGTTTAGTGCATGCTGCCGCTGCCGCTCAGTCCACCATACCTATGTAGGCGAGGACCGCCGAATTCTAGATTCGCCGTGTACTGGCCTCAGTACTGACGCTCCTCTTTTTCCTTTGCCCTTTGTCGGCACCCCTTTTGTTTAAGCAGGTTTTGAGATCGACATCGTTAGCAGGGTTACCATTCCGGCTTGGCCTGGGCAGGGTTATGGACGCCTGGTTATTCTTCAGGGCTCTTAACCCCATTTGCATCTTGTCCGTAGCTGGACGCTCTATCATTTTCAAGGTGATTTGGATCTTTGTATATTATATCTGTATTCTTGACTCATTGAGTCGCTGTTATATATATATCTGTTCTGTGGGTCCCATCGAGGACTGTTGTGTAATGTTATTACTTCGTTTTCCACCCGCACGAAAGTTCCTGGTGGGCACCTTTGAATCGTTTCTATGCAGGTTTGGCGGGTTTCGCTAAAACTTGCATAGGTCCGATTCTGAGGGTGTTACAGAGTGGTATCAGAGCGCAGCAGTTGCGATACCCCACAAGTCCAGCCTGTAGGATAACCTAGCTAACGGCCGAAGTAGAGTGTCAAAACTATTTTTGCAAAATCGGTTGGATAGTTCTGATTAGGTCTGATTTTACTCCTTACCCCTCTGCTATTCTCCTCTTATCTCTACGTGTTTTGAATCCGCTCTCTTCTCTTTCTTCGAGTCCAGGAATTCTCGTGGTTGGGTTTCCGTCGTACCTTCAGGGTTTCGTTTCCTACTCTGATAACGGTGTTGCTACATCTAGTCTTCATGCTAGCCGAGGAATCCGTTTGCTGTGGTACCATTCTTTGTCCCTTGTTTGTGCCTTCCGGTGTTTTCCGACGCGACGACATCCTCTACGCCAGATCCGATGCAGAGTCTGCATCACTCCTTTGTTTCCGAACCTCGCTTGTCGAGATCTTCAGTCTGATTCTGAGAATGGTTGCACGCTTTTCCACTGATTGTGCAGAGTAATAGTTTGGGTGCGTGATGGATTGGCCCCCATGCCGACTACCCCTTTTATTCGCTTTTGTACATTGAAGTGGATGAGATGCATCGGTTCCCCTTTCCATCGGAAGCTAGAGGTGGCTTTATTTGTTGAAACCTCTACCTTCGACCTTTTGTTCCCGGAGTGTTCTCTCGACGATCACGGACAACGACCTCTTGTTAGTGGTGTCGCGAGGATCTCCACGAAGCGAGAAGACGCAGATCGCCGACCTTCCTTCCGGTACCATGAGGCGGATCTCGAGGGCGAGATCCATTGTTAGTGGTGTCGAATTGTGGCATCCCGCAAAACCACTACTAGAAAATCGCGTTGAATTTGTGCATTGCATCGACATCATCATGCATTGTTTGCTTAAAACTATTTTTCGCAAAGTCTGTTTTGTTTTCTAAAACGCCCCGTCTTGTTTTCAAAATGCAAACCCCGGGTCTCCGGAATATTTTTGTTTGTCCGCTATCGGTTTGCAAACGTCCGTTTAAAACAACTAAAATATTTAATTAATTTTTAGTGGGGGCAGTCGAACGGGCCAGATCGACCCGAACGACCACCCCCCAAAAATAAAACGGCCCACCCCAAAATCCCTAGTCTACCCAGTTCTATCCTACCCAACCCCTCTCCACCTCACCCCACCCTATAGCAACTCGCCACCTCACCTCACCCTCCCCCTAGCCTATCCCCATCTGCCACCTGTTCCCTCCACCCCCTCTCTCTCCTTTTATCCCACCCACACACTCACCCGACGCCAGCCAACCCCACCTAACCGGCCGCTCCCTCCCTAGCACACACCCCACTCAACCCCCCTGGGCCCACCCCTGACTCCCTCTGGCCAACCCCACGCCACGTCCCCACCTGGACCCGATCCCCACGCCCCCGTCCCCACCTGCCGCGCTCCCGTCCCTGTTCCTCTTCTCCCCCCGCTCGTCTTCCTCCCTCCTCTCCGCGTGCCCGCTCGCTCCGTCCCGCCCCCATCTCTGCCTCGCCGCCGTGCTCCCCACCTCACCGTCGCCTCTCTCCGCGCGCTCGCCACCTCCTCCGCTCGCCCAGGCGTCCGCCGCCGCAACCCCCCCCCCCCCCCCCAGAGCACCTCCTCACCGCCTCGCTCCTCCCCCCGCCTTCGTCCTCCTCCCGCCTCGTACCCAGGCCACCGCAGCGCCCCGCCGCCCCGCTCGCCTCGCCGGCCCCTCCTCTCACCCTCTCTCTGCGGCACCCCTCGCCGGCCGCCGCCTCTGCAAGCTCCCTCGCGCGCCAGCCGCCATCCCCGACGCCGACGCCCCCACCTCGCCTCGCCCTCCCAGGCGCCCCCTCCTCCTCTCCACGGCTCACCGCCGTCCCCGACCTGCGCCGCCGCTCGCCGGCCAAGCTCTCCCTCCGCCGCGGCCTGCCTCGACCTCCGCCCCGCCTCCCTCGCCGGACCGCCTGCAACCGCCCTCTCCCACCTCTCCGACCGCCCGCGCCTCCTCCGGTCCTCCTCGCCTGCCGGCGGCCCTCTCTCCCCGCGCCTCGTCAAGCTCCGCCCCGCGCCGCCAGTACCTCCTCTCCGGCGCCCTGCTCGCGCCCCTGCCGCCGTTGTCTGCCCGTCGGTCCTGTCCTCCGCGTCGCGGGGCTGCTTCTGGCCGTACGGCGTCGGTCGCCGCCCCTGCAACCCCGCTTGGGCTGCCGTCTTCAGCGGCCGTGGCTGCTGTTTTCTTTTCCCCTCTTGGTCGCATGCTGCCATGCATCCTGCAACCTCCCCGTGGGCCGCATTCTTGCTTTTTGTCTCTATGTCTCAGGCACCTCGGTTTGTTTCGGTTAGCACCCTATCACGGCAAGGAACCCCATGTCTCGGCCTGAAGAATCGCGATGTCCTCTGAAGTACCGACCAAGGGCGCCCCATGACTGATGAGAGAAGACGAACCCGAAAATCGCTAGAAGAATCATCGACAGGATCTTCTACAAGGACGCCAAGCTCGTCAAGATTCCGAACGCCGAGGTCATCTACACGGAACGCCGAGATCTTCTCGGGACATCGAGTTCTCCATCACGGATGACAAGCACGCCTTCATGGAACCGCAGACACGGAAACCGCAAGACCTTCTTCCCGGATACTGCAAGTACCCTCCCTCGAGAACGCGCCCGTCGAACCCTGAACCCCGAGACCCGACCCCGAACCCCGGAACCCCAAGTTCGTCGAGACCCCCTAATGTGTGAACCCCTTCCCGAAACCCTATCTTATAAATAATAACTCTGTCGCATATTTAATTGTCATTCATCTCGCATGCACATCATTGGTTTGGGGGCCTTATGCCGATTCACCTAATAATTAAATATGGGGCCCATATGCGGGCAAATCTAGTCTCATATTGGCCTCATTTAAACTTGTGTAGCGAACCCGTATTATCTTTTGCCATGTAAAACAACATTTAATTGCGGGGTAGATAAATAACATGAACCATTTAATTATCTGTCGGGACCCCGGTTCCGCTTAATATGGCCTAATTGCATCACACCTTTGCCATGCCATGCATCATACATGCATCATGCCGATCTTTTGCCGTAGTATTAAATATTGCATCCGGTGTTTATTCTAGTGTTTTGCTTCTTCGCGGATAAGGCCGTTGAGTTGATGTGAGCTTCGCCCCGATCTTCGGATGAACCTTCGGCAATGTTTTTCAGGCGAGCATCTCCCCCTTTCTACCTATCTTACTTTTATAGTATTTATTCCCTCCTGTTGATCTATTGCTATCTGTGTTGTGATGCTCTAGTTTCGTACCCGTGATATCCCTTGCAGCCATATATTGCCATGGCCACCTCTCAATACCTGTTGTTTGGTAGATAGTTGGACTTGCGCGTCGTAGTCGCTTGCTCAAGTGATGTTGCGTGTCGCCATGTACCACTGTTGTTGGAGTATTGCCACCTGTTTGATGTTGGAGATGATCTCGACTTTATTTATCGTTCACTTTAATTCCTGTTTAACAACTAAAACTGAAGTAAGTAAGCAGAGGCATCGGTGGGTGATAGATAACATTTGTTTTCCGACCGCCCACTTGTGTCCCGTAGGACCCCGAGTACTTGATACCTGTTCCTTGATTTATCGCGCTATCCACATATGGGGAATTATGGGCCCCCCTTAGCCAGAGCTTGATTCGGTCTTATTTCTTGGGGCCACAAACTAGTTTGAGGTTTTATTTATGATCCTGTACTTATGCCATGCTTTACTGCTTTAATTAAATTGTGCGACAGATAGCACATGTACTGTTTAGGATCGGGACACGATTCCGCGGTGTCGACAAGCCCAGTTTTGGGTTCCCAGTCGTTCACAGCCGTCTACCCAAACCTTGAGTCCGTCTCGGAGCTTGCTTACTTCGTTGCGGTTCTACTCAATGGGGTGGCCCCCTGAAATATTTCTGAATCTTGTGATTTCTCTGTCGTGAAGACCTCGTTGGGTTTTGATTTGGTTTTTCCGAGGTTGATCGTGTGTGTGTTGCTATTTGTGCACCCCGGCCGGGTTAAAACTTTCTGAAAGCCGTGTCCGCGGTTATGGACGACTTGGAGCACAGTATCTCGATCATAGACAACTATAACTAAAGTTTACTGTTATAATTTGACTTTATAATGACTAGTAATCAGCTTCACTATAATGGAATGGCTAAATAAAACTGCCAACAATTGCTTGTTTGTTTTGTCGCTTGCGACAATTGTATCTGACTAGTAAACATTGCAACTATAACGGAATGGCTAATAAAAGTACCAACAACTGCTGGGTTTTGGGTTATCTCATGCTATCTATATCTGATTAGTAAGTGTTGTAACTATAACGGAATGGTTAACTAAAAGTGCCCACTGTTTATTTTATCAGGATGATTATCTATACCTGACTAGTAATTGCTGCAACGAAAACTGAATAAATAAAACTGCCAACTGTGTGAGTTCCTCGGTTGACTTCCTCGTTTGGTCTCGAGGGGGAACACCAGGATGGGTATGTTTGGTGTTAGCTTCAGGTTGGATCCGGATAGGTCATTCTTACCCCTCTCTGATAACCGCCAGTTGTGTCGAGTCTCTATAGGTTGTTCAGTGCATGCTACCGCTGCCGCTCAGTCCACCATACCTATGTAGGCGAGGATCGCCGAATTCTAGACTCGCCGTGTACTGGCCTTAGTACTGACGCTCCTCTTTTTCCTTTGCCCTTTGTCGGCACCCCTTTTGTTTAAGCAGGTTTTGAGATCGACGTCGTTAGCAGGGTTACCCTTTCGTCTTGGCCTGGGCAGGGCTATGGACGCCATTGGTTATTCTTCAGGGCTCTTAGCCCCATTTGTATCTTGTCCGTAGTTGGACGCTCTATCATTTTCAAGGTGATTTGGATCTTTGTATATTATATCTGTATTCTTGACTCATTGAGTCGCTGTTATATATATATATATATCTGTTCTGTGGGTCCCATCGAGGACTGTTGTGTAATGTTATTACTTCGTTTTCCACCCGCACGAAAGTGCCTGGTGGGCACCTTTGAATCGTTTCTATGCAGGTTTGGCGGGTTTCGCTAAAACTTGCATAGGTCCGATTCTGAGGGTGTTACAGATAGAATGGATAGTTGGTTTATGAGTTTTTGTTCGGAGTCTCGGATGAGATCCAGGACATCACGAGAGGTTCCGGAATGGTCCGGAGAATAAAATTCATATAAGGGAAAGCAGTTTTTGGATTTCGGAATTGTTTCGGAATGTTCGGTATTGTACCGGAAGGTTCTAGAAGCTTCCGGAGTGGGACCAACGTGGCCCCACTTGTCGGGAGGGGGCGTGGGCCTATGAGGGAGTTCCCTGGGCGCATTGGGCCAGGGGCACAAGGCCCCATAGGCCCAGCCGGCCAAGCCCTAGGGGAAACCCTAGGGAGAGCTTCTAGAAGGGGGGGACTTGCCCCCCACTACACCCGATGTGGCCGCCGGCCCTAGGTTTTGAGGAGGGGCAAGGGCAGCCGGCCAGCCCTCTATATAAAGAGGGCAGGGGCGCACCCTCCCCCCACACCTCCTAAAATCCTAGCCGCCTAGTTGCTGCCCTCCTCTCTCTCTCTCTCTCTCTCTCTCTCTCTCTCTCTCTCTCTCTCTCTCTCTCTCTCTCCCGACTGCACGTAGGCGAAGCCCTGCCGCAGAAACTCTCCACCTTTGCACCATGCGGTCATGTTGTAGATCCAATCTATCTCTCCACCCCACTTGCTGGACCGAGGAAGAAGGAGACGTCGAGGTGCCGTACGTGTGCATCTCTCGGAGGCGTCGCCACTTGCGGCGTTGGATCGGATCGGATCGCGAGGAGGAGAAGGCTAGTACGAGTACATCAACCATGTTCCGTTGAACGTTCGGCTGTGCGATTTCTTCAAGGGTATGAAGATCTCATCTATTCCCCCTCGTTTTTTGCATCTCCTAGATTAGATCTTGGCTTCCCCGTTCGCATCCGTGGAATTTTTTTGATTTACTATGCTGCGAAACCCTTCAGTGGTATCAGAGCTAGATCTATGCGTAGATGTGTTTCACGAGTAGCACGCAACATGCTTGTTGCAGGCGTTGATGTTTTATGTTGCAAGCCTCTTGTTGTGTACTTCTTATGACGCGGGATTGTGAGATCGAAGCGGTCCAGGCCAACTTTACGCGACCTCGTTCGCGAGACCGGCTCTGCACTTGACGTGTGGCTTGTTCCACACATGCGGCTGGTGGATGCCAGTTTCTCTCACTATAGTTGTCATGGGATTTACACCGGATGTTGACAAGCATAATATCACTGTTGTGGCTTTCCGTAGGTAAGAATCGTTCTTAGCTTGTTACTCCCATAAGCCACGTAAAACATGCAACAACAAAGTAGAGGCATCTAACTTGTTTTTGCAGTGAGTGTTTCTGTGATATGGTATGGCCAAGATGTGATGTGTATGTTGTATGCAATGATCATGTTTTTTAATATTTCACGACTTGCATGTCGATGCGCACACAACTGGCAGGAGCCATATGGTTGTCATTATAATTGTGTATGACATGTGTGTCAACTTCTTATACGCCATGTAATAGCTTTACTTTATCGCTAAGTAGTTATCAATAGTTGTAGTTGCTATTCGTGGTGGAGGCAATCATGGTGGAGTGATGGAGATCATGCTGGCACGCACAAGATGGAGATCATTGCGCGGAGATTGGCTATACCATGTCACATAAAATTATATGCATGTGATGTTTATCCTTTTATGTATCTTATTATGCTTAGATCGCGACGGTAGCGTTATAAGATGATTCCTCACTTAAAGATCAAGATAAAACTGTGTTCTTCCCATGTATGCATCGTTGCGAAAGTTCGTCGTGTTCAAGAACCACGTGATGATCAGGTGCTATAAACTCTACGTTCACATACAACGGGTGCAAGCCAGTTTTGCACACGCGAAAATACTTGGGTTTGACTTGACGAGCCTAGAATGTACAGACATGGCCTCGGAACACACGAACTAAAAGGTTAAACATGAGTCATATGAATGATATGATCGACACTTTGTTGTCCACCATTTAAACCACATCTCTTCTCGTGAAGATCGGATTATGTGTGGTGAATTTGGATCATGTTCACTAAACAACTTGAGGGATGTTGAATTTAGTGGGAGTTCATCTAGTAATTTGATTAAGTTGAACTAGTTATCATGAACATAGTCTAAATTGTACTTGCAAATTTTGTAGATCAAATGGCTAAGTCCAACTTCAACTTCAACGTTTTTGCTGAGAAAGAAAAGCTTAAGAACAATGGTTCTAACTTCACCAACTGGTTCCGCAATGTGAGAATCATTCTCGATGGCGGACAAAAGGACTATGTCCTTGAGAAAGCGCTAGGTGATGCCCCTGTTGTAGATGCATCGGCTGATGAGAAAGTTGTTTATCAGTCGCGCAAGGATGATTATGGTGTGATTAAGGACACCATGTTTTTTGCTATGGAATCGGACCTTCAAAATCGTTTTGAGGAGTTCGCCGAGCCCTTTGAGATTCTTGAGGAACTGAAAACTATGTTTCAGACTTAGGCCCGTTCTGAGAGATATGAGATCTCTGAGAAATTCTTTAACTGCAAGATGGAGGAAGGGAGTTCCGTTAGTGAGCACGCCATTAAGATGTCGGGATACACTCAACGCCTTGAGCAACTGGACTGCAAGATTCCAGAGGAGCTCAAGATTGATAGAGTTCTGCAATCACTCCCTCCTAGCTACAAAGGTTTTGTAGTTACTCATAATCATATTGGTTCCACTGATACGATCACTGAGCTCTTCGCTAAGCTGAAAGCTATGGAGGTGGACATCAAGAAAGATAATCATGTGTTGATGGTCAACAAGCCCCCCAGCTTTAATAAAGGTAAGGGTGCAAAGAAGTCCTTCAAGAAAGGCAGCGGCAAGCGCGTTGCCCCTGCTGAGAAGAAGCTCAAGTCTGGACCTAAGCCGGACACTGAGTGCTTCTATTGCAAGGACAAGGGTCACTGGAAGCGCAACTGTCTGAAGTACTTAGCGGACAAGAAGGCTGGCACCATCAAAGGTATATTTGATATACATGTTATTGATGTTTACCTTACTAGCGCACGTTGTAGTGCCTGGGTATTTGATACTGGTTTAGTTGCTAATATTTGTAACTCGAAACAGGAGCTACGGAATAGACGGCGGCTGGCAAGGGATGAGGTGACGATGCGCGTTGGCAACGGATCAAGAGTTGATGTGATGGTCGTCGGCACGCTCTCCTTAGTTTTACCTTCGGGATTAGTTTTAAACCTTAATAAATGTTATTATGTGCATGCGTTGAGCATGAACATCATATTTGGATCGTGTTTATTGCAAGACGGTTATTCATTTAAATCGGAGAATAATGGTTGTTCTATTTATATGAGTAACATCTTTTATGGTCATGCACCTGCTATGAATGGTTTATTTCTTCTGAATCTCGAAAGCAATGAAACAACATCCATAACATTGAGGCTAAGAGATGCAAGGTAGATAGTGATAATACGACTTATTTATGGCACTGAACTCTAGGTCATATTGGTGTAAAACGCATGAAGAAACTCCATTCTGATGGACTTTTGGAGTCTCTTGATTTTGAATCATTTGACAAGTGCGAGCCATGCCTCATGGGCAAGATGATCGAAAACCCCGTTCTCCGGAATAATGAAGCGAGCAACGGACTTGTTGGAAATCATACATACCGATGTATGTGGACCAATGAGTGTTTCGACGCACGGTGGTTATCGCTATTTTCTCACTTTTACTGATGACTTAAGTAGATATGGGTATATCTATTTAATGAAACATAAAACTGAAACATTTGAAAAGTTCAAAGAATTTCAGAACGAAGTGGAAAACCATCGTAACAGGAAAATTAAATTTCTACGATCTGATCGTGGAGGTGAGTATTTGAGTTATGATTTTCTCACGCATCTTAAAGCAAGCGGAATCGTTTCACAACTCACGCCACCCAGAACACCACAGCACAATGGTGTGTCTAAACGCCGGAATCGAACTCTATTAGATATGGTGCGATCAATGATATCTCTTACAGATTTCTCGTTATCATTTTGGGGTTATGCATTAGAAACCGCTGCATTCACTTTAAATAGGGCACCATCTAAATCCGTTGAGACGACACCGTATGAAATGTGGTTTGGTGCTAAACCTAAGTTGTCATTTCTTAAAGTTTGGGGATGCGAAGCTTACGTCAAGAAGTTGATGCCGGACAAGCTCGAACCCAAAGCGGCGAAATGCGTCTTCATAGGATACCCTAAGGAAACGATTGGGTATACCTTCTACCAAAGATCCGAAGGCAAAGTGTTTATCGCAAAGAACGGATCCTTTCTTGAGAAGGAGTTTCTATCGAAAGAAGTGAGTGGGAGGAAAGTAGAGCTAGACGAGGTTATTGAACCTTCTCTTGAGTTGGAGAGTAGTGCAGCACCTGAAATTGTTCTAGTGTTGTCTGCACCAACAATAGAGGAAGCTAATGACAAGGATCATGAAGCTTCGGACGATGCTACTACTGAACGTCGCAGGTCGACAAGGTCATGTGCCCCTCCTGAGTGGTACAACAACCCTGTCTTAACTGTCTTGTTAGTAGACAACAGTGAACCTGCGAACTATGAGGAAGCAATGATGAGCCCAGACTCTGAGAAATGGCTAGAGGCCATGAAATCCGAATTAGGATCCATGAGCGAAAACCAAGTATGGACTTTGGTGGACCCTCCTAGCGACCGAAAGGCCGTTGAGTGCAAATGGATTTTTAAGAAGAAAATGGATGTGGATGGTAATGTTACTGTCTATAAAGCACGGCTTGTCGTGAAAGGTTTTCGACAAGTTCAAGGTGTTTACTACGATGAGACTTTCTCTCCCGTAGCGATGTTTAAGTTCTTTCGGATTTTATTAGCAATTGCTGTGTTTCATGATTATGAAATATGGAAGATGGATGTCAAGACTGCGTTCCACAATGTAAACATTGATGAAGAGTTGTATATGATGCAACCCGAAGGTTTTATCAATCCTAAGGATGCTGATAAGGTGTGCAAACTTCAGCGTTCCATTTATGGACTGAAGCAAGCATCTCGGAGTTGGAACCTTCATTTTGATCAAGTGATCAAGAGCTTTGGATTTGTTCCAAATTGCTACGAAGCTTGTATCTACAAGAAAGTGAGTGGGAGCTCAGTGACATTTTTGGTACTATATGTGGATGACATATTGATTATTGGAAATGACATTGACATGCTTAACGATGTGAAGAGTTATTTGAACAAATGTTTTTCAATGAAAGACCTAGGGTAAGATGCTTATATATTGGGCATCAAAATCTATAGAGATAGACAAAGACGCCTGACAGCTTTAAGCCAAAGTACATACCTAGACAAAGTTCTGAAAAGGTTCAGAATGGATAAGTCAAAGAAAGGTTCAGTGCCTATGTTGTCAGGTAAGATATTGAGCAAGGCTCAGTGTCCAGCTACGGTAAACGATAGAGAAGCTATGAGCAAAGTGCCTTATGCCTCGGCCATAGGTTCTATCATGTATGCCATGCTATGTACTAGACTGGATGTGTCCAATTCTCTTAGTTTGACGAGCAGATACCAAAGTGATCCAGGAGTGGAACACTGGACAGCCGTGAAGAACATCCTAAAGTATTTAAATAGGACTAAAGAAATGTTCTTAGTCTATGGAGGTGATGAACAACTCGTCGTAAAAGGTTACGCCGACGCTAGTTTCGACACCGACAAGGATGATTCTAAATCTTAGACATGATACGTTTATATTTTGAATGGAGGAGTTGTGTGTTGGAGAAGCTACAGGCAAAGCGTAATCACGGGATCTACAGTAGAAGCGGAATACATGGCTGCTGCAGAAGCGTCAAGTGAAGGAGTTTGGATCAGGAACTTCATCACTGAGCTTGGTGTGGTTCCAAGTGCCTTGGACCCACTGGATATATTGTGTGACAGCACTGGCGCCATAGCACTGGCTAAGGAACCCAGATATCATCCAAAGACCAAGCACATCAACCGCAAGTTTCATATAATTCGAGATTATATAACAGATGGAGATCTGAAGATTAGCAAAGTACATACGGATCTGAATGTCGCAGATTCGTTGACTAAACCTCTTCCACGAGCAAAACATGATCAACACCTTAGTGCCATGGGTGTTATATTGTTGCCAGATGTAAACTAGATTATTGACTCTAGTGCAAGTCGGAGACTGTTGGAATTATGCCCTAGAGGCAATAATAAATATGTTATTATTATAATTCTTGTTCATGATAAAGTTTATATTCCATGCTAGAATTGTATTAAGCGGAAACTTTGATACTTGTGTGGTTTATGAACAACACCATGTCCCTAGTACGCCTCTATGGACTAGCTCGTTGATTAATGATGGTTAAGGTTTCCTAACCATAGACATGAGTTGTCAATTAATAATGAGATCATGTCATTAGGAGAATGATATGGTGGACAGACCCAAATCAAGCAGAGCAATTAGATCGTGTCATTGTGTTCATCTTTGCGAAGCTTTTTCTTATGTCAAATATTGTATTCCTTAGACCATGAGATAATGCAACTCCCTGGTATCGGAAGAAAGCTTTGAGGTCATCAAACGTCATCCTATGAGAGGGTGATCATAAAGGTGTCTCTCAGGTGATCAGAAACTACTTGTTGGGTTGTATGTATCGAGATTGGATTTTTCCCCCCCAAGTCGGAGAGATATACTTCGGGCCCACTCGGTAATCGATATCAACACCGCTTGCAAGCAAGTGGTTAAGGAGTTAATCACAAAGTGATATCGGATTACGGAACGAGTAAAGTACTTGCTGTGAACGAGATTGAACTAGGTATGCCGATACCGACGATCGAATCTCGGGCAAGTAAAATATCGCGCGACGAAAGGAATATATATATGGGATTAATTGAATCCTGGTATCGTGGTTCATCCGATATGATCATCGATGAATATGTGGGAGTCAATATGGGTTTCTAGACCCCGCTGTTGATTATTGATAGAAGATCATGTCTACATATTCTCAAACCCGTAGGGTCACACACTTAACGTGTCTCGACACTAGGATAGAATGGATAATTGGTTTATGAGTTTTTGTTCGGAGTCTCGGATGAGATCCAGGACATCACGAGAGGTTCCGTAATGGTCCGGAGAATAAGATTCATATAAGGGAAAGCAGTTTTTGGATTTCGGAATTGTTTCGAAGTGTTCGGTATTGTACCGAAAGGTTCTAGAAGCTTCCGGAGTGGGACCAACGTGGCCCCACTTGTCGGGAGGGGGCGTGGGCCTACGAGGGAGTGCTTTGGGCGCATTGGGCCAGGGGCACAAGGCCCCATAGGCCCAGCCGGCCAAGCCCTAGGGGAAACCCTAGGGAGAGCTTCTAGAAGGGGGGGACTTGCCCCCCACTCCACCCCATGTGGCCGCCAGCCCTAGGGTTTGAGGAGGGGAAAGGGCAGCCGGCCAGCCCTATATATAAAGAGGGCAGGGATGCACCCTCCCCCCACACCTACTAAAACCCTAGCCGCCTAGTTGCTGCCCTCCTCTCTCTCTCTCTCTCTCTCCCGACTACACGTAGGCGAAGCCCTGCCGCAGAAACTCTCCACCTTTGCACCACGTCGTCGTGTTGTAGATCCAATCTATCTCTCCACCCCACTTGATGGACCGAGGAAGGAGGGGACGTCAAGGTGCCGTACGTGTGCATCTCTCGGAGGCGTCGCCACTTGCAGCGTTGGATCGGATCGGATCGCGAGGAGGAGAAGGCTAGTACGACTACATCAACCACGTTTCGTTAAACGTTCCGCTGTGCGATTTCTTCAAGGGTATGAAGATATCATCTATTCCCCCTCATTGTTTGCATCTCCTAGATTATATCTTGGCTTCCCCGTTCGCATCCGTAGATTTTTTTTGATTTACTATGCTGTGAAACCCTTCAATAATGTGTCCATCTGATATTCTAGCAATTATTATTGCTTTGACTCTAAGGACGTTTGAGTCATTCTTAGCGTGATTGGTTAACCTTATCACTAAGTGAAGTTTGACCATGCTACCAAGTCTGCTATTCTGGTGCACCCTCTCCAGTCAAAGAGTTAGGCTTGTGCCGAAGCTCTGAGACTATGTCTTCTTGCCTTACCAAGCAAGTTTCCTCTGGAACTAAGTGACCTACCGGTGGTTCGTGATATTCTGGACGTCTCTCTGGAAGTATCGCCTTGTTGCCACATGACCGTGTTGTCAAGTTCTTGAGCAAGAAAGTTCTCTGAACTCCTCCTTTCTCCAAGGATCTATACTAGATACCCCTGAACTAGTTGGTTGAGCTTAAACAACAACTTGGAGAGTTGTAAGACAAAAGTTCTAACCGACTTTGTTCCTTCTTAAAGGGTTGTCTAGTTTTGTTCGTGTTGAAGAATGATAATATTTCCTTCGTGGATATGTTATTTTCCCCCACCTTTGATTTAATTTGGGTTATCGTCAAATCTAACCAATACTTTTGTCTTGTTCAAGCAACATGTGAGTCCATCTTTTTGGAGTGTCTTGATAAGTTTGTTGTTGAGCCCATCGATGACATCCTCATCTTCTCCATAATAGATTTGGTTCATATGGAACATTTGGCATCAATGTTGGAAACTTTCGAGAACCATCTTCGAGTCATCTCGAAGTATGTGTTCTGGATGTTAGAAGTGACCTTCTCTAGTTCACGTGCAAACATTGAAAGATGTCGCCGTGCATTCGAGTAGAGTTAGCTCTGTTCCCTAAGGACACATGTGTGTTTTGTTGTTAGTACCTTAAGTGTGTGCAGTTGTCTTCCGACAAATTTCTAAATACATGGGTCTAGCAATCTAGCTCGTATTTCGGAGCTTGACACTATAATCTGTGTCTTGAGAATCTAGTGACTTTACCTTTGTGCTAAATGTTGCAAACTTTCTATTCGGACACGCTGAGTCTGAAATATCATTCCACCTAACCAAAGCTGAATCTCAAGCAGCAATGATGGTTGGTGTTTTCCAAGGTTTTGACATAGGTCTCTTTGAATTTTGGCAAGATTGATGTAATGGTTGACACACTTAGCCGGAAAGACCTTTTGCCATATTCTCTTGACTCAGCAATATCAACCACTCTTCATAAGGCATCTTCTATGATTTATTATAGGAGTTGTGCTCATGGTTTCCTTTGTATCCGAAGTCTGACCTTTACTTGATGTTTGATTTTTCAAACATCAAGGAGAACATTTAAAGTAGTGTTGCTAAATGTCTCTCGGTCGATCCTCCAGACCATTTATGTTGGCAAGAACCCTGTTGTGCCAAGTAGATGAAATCTGAGAATGAAGTTTCTTCCCTCTCGTGTCATCAGGAATCTTCTTTACTATTCATCTTAGTGGTAAAAACTGATATCATGATCTTTGGCAAAGATTTTGATAAACCTGGATGAATAAAGAGTTTCCTTCATTTTCCAACCATGTTTAAAGAGTTACTATGATTTTGGTAATCAAAATTTTCTCTATATGCATGTTCCTTGTGACTCTTATGAGTCCTCTCCACTAAAATACATTTCCGTCTTGGCCTTCTGTTGAATGAAAAAGTGACCCTTCTGTGTCAAAAGTAGTTCAACAGCTTGGTTTTGTTGAACCATATCTCTGCAACCCGAAATCTCTACTTAAGCCGTTTAGTAGAGGTTCCCTGTCAAATTCTGTGGTTATGTTCTTTCTGTTGGAATCTTTATTCTTCAGAAGCTTCAAAACCTCCTGTAAGTTCCATGGTCTCAATCCTTATGAAGACCATTCATCTCACAATTTGAAAACCTTCTCCTCTTGTTTCCTCAATTACCTTGACGTGTTTCATGTTCGTCATCTCAGAGTTGTTTCTAAACACTTCATCCATGAGATGACCATGAGATACTCCGTGTGTTGTCAGTGTGTTTCCCTCTTATCATTAGAGTGACACTGTTCCTCTCTTTCTCTGTCTCTTTCTTACCTTTGGAATCTCGGGACGAGATTCTCGTAAGGGGGATAGAGCTGTAACACCCCAGTTTAGTTAATCTTTATTTAGGGTTTGTTTGTGAACCATGAGCATCATCCTCTAAAATTGCAATCAAGAAAAATAAAATGCAAACCCGAATCTCCCCTTCCCTCTATTTGAAAATCCATTCAAATGATTTGAATTTTGAAATCTACAAAATGAATGGAGCCCAAATGGAATAAAAAGGGCCCCTACAATATTTTATACATTTTATAAAAGTCCCTGGTATTTTGAAATATTCAAAACATATTTGAAATGAAAATGCAAAACAGAAATTACAAAACAGAAAAAGAGAAAAAGCTTTTGATAAAAAATGAGTAACAGCCAGGCCGGCCCATTCCTTATCTCCTCTCCTCTCAGCCGCCTACCCGCGCAGCAGTCAGCATCGCCGTGGCCCAAGCCAGCCCAGCCAGGGCCCATACCCCTTCGCCTCTCCCCCTGTCTTCTTCCTCAGGCAGACACACTGCTTGGTGTCGTCGCCGGCACCGTCGATCCGCGCAGCCTGTATCCCGCCATCCGCCGCCTCCTAGAGATGGATAAGATCACCGCCGCGACTCCCTGGCCGTCCCCATCCACTCCCCCTCTCTTCCCCGACCTCACTCTCTCCTCTCTCGCGAGAACCCGAACCCTAGCCGTGCATATGTTGCGTCGCCCCGCCGTCTCCAGCCACCCCAGGTCCCCCTAAGGCCACCACGAGCTTCGCCTCGCCGTGCCAGTCTTCCACACCAACATAATCAAGGAAGGGCGCCCGTAACCACTGCAATCGACCTCATCTTCCTCGCCGCTGGCCGCCGTCTCCACCGACGTTGCCGACGTCGTCCGGCTGCCCCTCTCCTCGCCATCGACTCCGTCTGTTTTACGGTGAGATGCTGGTTCTCCCTAGCCCCTCCGCTCGCTCCCTCTCCCTCTGTGCCGACGCCGCGACACCGACCTGCAAGCTTTGTCGCCGCCGCTTGTCGTGGTAGTAGCTCCGGTGACCAATCCGCAGGGGCGCCGCCCCTATTAGGTCTGCCCCGATGCCCTGGTTCGAACGGGCTAGGTCCCTTAGCCCCGCGGGTCCCCTATCACCATCCCGCGCCGCCGTATGATGTGCTCTCCGGCAAGCCCACGTGACGTTGGCGTGTCGCCCGCGTGGCACCCATGTGGCCATGACGTGGCGCTGACCCTGCTCAGCCAGCGTAGTTGCATACGTGGCCCCAGGGCCCCAGCTGTCAGTGACTGGGCCTAACCTCAGCCTCTGTACGAAATGTCCTTCCCTTGTGCTGATGTTAGCCCTGCGTCATGGTGATGCAATAATTCAATTTAAAATAGTTTAATAAATCCAGAAATTGAATAAAACTTGTAAAATTCATATCTTATTATTTATAAGTCAGAAAAATACAAATAATATATCAAAATGTCCAGAAAAATGAAACCTACCTCTTTAAGCTATAATCATGCATTGTTAATCAACTTTCATGACAAGTTTAATTAGAAGAACAAATGCACCCCTCTCATATGTTCCGGAGTTTCTCCGAATTAGGGTTTTCACCCCTCGGAACCCCGATTAAATTGCCGTGCATGCTTTAGGGTTTCAATTCAATACAATTCAACTTGTCATATCATCATCCTTGATTGAGAATTGCATCGATGCCATTGTTGATTGTTTCCCTTTCTTTCCGGTGTTTCGTTCTTCCCGATAGAATACGATACCGAGATCGAGATCGAAGACCGAGGACAAGACCATCAAAGATTGAAGATCGACGAACAATACTTGACAAACTATAATCAAGTCAAGTACAAGGCTTTCAAAGATCTATTTATCTGTTATCAACAGGCAAAGGCAAGCATAGCCCCACCATGATATAATCCTATGATTTCGAAAGCATTTCTACTCTTGCCATGTTGCATACGATTCTACTGTGGTCTTTTATCGATAGATAGAGTATCCTATCTATTGCATTGCTCCCTTTTGAGCTTATATTACCTGATCCACTACTCCTAGCATAACTAGGTTTGGCTTGTGTGCAATGCTAGAGCTCTTATTCGTGTCCTGCTTAGCCATGCATAGCTGTTGAGTCCGGTCCATCCAAATGATATATCAGATGCAGAGAATCTAGTATGACAGGGGAACGTGATGAGATGTGATCAGAGATATGAGATTAAACATGCTAAGGCTTGTATGGGAGGCCACAGTGGGATGTGGTCTTTCTAGTCCCATGCTCGCCACCACTAGGAACTGAGTTCTTGCCTTTGGAACCAAGACGAGCGTACAGCCACACGGGGCTTGGGAACCCCTCGCCTGATTAACTTGCCTAGTAGATTCCATGAGTCACATAGTTCGGGCGTTCCATTCGACATATGCATAGAAAATCTTTTGAAAGATTTGCCGGGTGAAGTTGGTGCATTCATAAGAGGTAGGTAAGCGTGGTCGGGGTTGCTTGGGGTCGATGGAGCCCTTGTTAACCAACCTCGCCTCACATCTTTATGTATCGGCTTCGGGATTTGACCCGTTACGGCGGAATCATACTTATTGCATGACTCATGGTCTCGGCGAAAGCAAGGTAAAGCTCGTGGCCAACCACTCTCTGCCAGCCTTCCAAGGAAGAGGGCTAATTGTCACATCCCAAAATTTTCCAAATTTTGAAATGTGAAAAATAAATAAACAAAATAAGCAATTGTTGATTTTTAGGGTGAGAAGAAACTTTTTGATTCCAATTGGAAACATCAAAACCTATTTTGATCAAATAAAATCCTAAAAGGATTTAAAAAGATAAAAAATTAATAAATAAAAATTATAATAGTTGGAATCACTATTTTTGGATCTTTTAATAAACAGATTTGGTTTTCAAAAGCAAAGTAGAATTAATAAATAAGGATTATTTCATAGAGCCAAATTAAATCTTGGCCAAGCTTTTGAAATAAAATATTTCTATTTTATAAAAAGAGTAAAGGTTTATTTAAATAAAATAATGAGGATTTATTAATATCCAATTTTATTAAAGTAAGGTCTTTTTCCTTTTTAAATAAACACTAAAACTTGTTAAAATGTTTTGAATAATAATTCCAAGAGTTTTATATTTTCAAATAAGACCTACTAAAAAGGTTTTGGTTTGGTTTAGATTTCAAATAGAGTTTTTAAATAAATAAAATCCTATTTGAATTAATGACTAAGGTCTATTTATTTAATTATTAATGGATCCTAAATTGAATAAAAAAAATTATTTTATTTTGGACTTAGGAAAGTGTTGTTAAACAGAATTAATTTATACCTAAAGTTTGGTGGTGGTTTGAATTGATTTTGTTGTTTGAATTATTTGCTTGAAAATCAAAACAGAAATTCAAATAAAAAAGGAAAAAAAGTTTCAGTATAAAAAAAGGAAACAAACAGCAGCCCAGCTAACAGCCCAGTCCAGCCTACCTACTCACCCCAAGCATGAAACGTTTTTCACTGAAAAACATACCCGCTGAAACGCAGACAAGTGGCCCCATCTTCCCCTCTCTCTCTTACTAACGACACAGCCCCACGGCCTCGTCATCGTCATCAACCCCGCGTCGGCCGTTTCCCCTTGCTCATCGCCGTTCTGCCACGAGTTAATTTTGTTAAATTCGAGTAAATGGCTGAGTGATTCCTCCCAGTAACGACGCGCGCTTAAACGCCCCTCTCCCCTCTCTCTCTTCCCCCAAACACCAGCTCCTCTCTGCCTCCAGGCTAGGAGAATTGTTGGAGATATGCCCTAGAGGCAATAATAAATATAATTATTATTATATCTTTGTGTTTATGATAAATGTTTACATTCATGCTATAATAGTATTAACAAGGAAACATTAATACTTGTGTGATTTGTAAACTAAATTAGAGTCCCTAGTAAAGCCTCTTTATAATACTAGCTTGTTGGTTAATAAATGATTGTGGTTTACCTATCATGAACATTGAGATGTTATTAACAACAAGATCATATCGTTAGGAGAATGATATGATGGACATACTCCTATAGATAAGCGTAGCATAAAGATCAAGTCATTTTAATAGTTCAATTGCTATATGCTTTCTGATACATAGTAACCTAATTCCTTCGACCATGAGATCATGCTTATCACCATCACCGGAAGGATGCTTTGATGACATCAAACACCACACCATAACTGGGTGGCTATAAAGGTGGCATTGAGTGTTCGGAAAGTATTGGTTGAGACACATGGATCAAGAGTGGGATTTGTCCATCCATATGACGGATAGATATACTCTGGGCCCTCTCGGTGGAATGTCATCCAATTGGCTTGCAAGCATGTGACTGGCTCACAAGGGATCACATATCACGGGAACGAGAAAAGAGTAATTATTGGTAATGAGGTTGAACTAGGTATGCAGATATACCGACGATCATAACCTCGGATAAGTAAACTATCGTGAGACAAAGGGAAAATGGTATCGTATGTAAGTGGTTCATTCGATCGCAAAGTAATCGTAGAAATATGTGGGAGCCATATGAATTTCCAGATTCCTCTATTGGTTATTGTTCGGAGAAGTGTCTCGATCATGTCCGCATAATTCACGAACCGTAGGGAGACACACTTAAGGATTCGATGTTGTTGAGTAGTTATGGAATGATGAGTAAGAGACCGAATGTTGTTCGGAGTCTCGGATGGTATCCGGGATATCACGAGGAGATTCGTAATGGTCCGGAGAATAAGATTCATATAAGGAAAGTCCTATTTCGGGGTTGGAGAATGGTTCCGGTGTTTTCATCGGGAATGTTCTAGAAGGTTCCGGAATGTCCGGCACTCCAGAGAGGAAGGGTACATGAATGTGTCATAACAAGTTGGAATGGTTGCATCATGTACTAGGTGTCATCGCTGAGCAAAATAAAGGGATAAATCAAATCCTAGTTTGAAAAGTCAAACGCCAATTTGAAAAGTCAAACGGCAAGTTTGCTTGGTGGAGGGAGAGTAGGAAACCTACTTGGGGAGGAAGTCCCTCTCCCTCCACCGCCGGCCAAGGAGGCCGAGTTGGGGAGGGACTCCCCTCCCCTGGCGCGCCCCCTCCACCTATATAAGGAGGGGCAGGGATCCCCTCCTAGACACAACACCACACCCCTCTAAATCCCAACCCTAGCCGCCGGCCACCACCATAGCCGCCGCCCCCTAGGGTTTCTCCCAAGCCGCCGAGTTGGGGATTCTACTTGCCCTAGACGCCGACCAAGCTTCCTCTACTTGGTTCCTCTAAACCCTAGATCGCCAAGCCTCTCTCATAGTCCACCATATCGCTCCGGCTTAAGACGAAGCCCTGCGGGATCTCCCCTCTACTTCCGGTACCACGCTGTCGTGCTGCCGGAATCGCGAGGAGAGTCATACAACCTCCACTGTCTGCTGGAACAAGGGAGAGGAAGGTCTTCATCGAGTACCGAACGTGTGACCGACTGCGGAAGCGCTGTCGGAACGCAGAGCCGGAAGGATCGTCTACGCGATCTTGAGATCGGCAAGAGTACGACTACATCACCCACGAGAATCTGCTCTCGTTAAACACTTTGGAATCTTCGAGGGTAAGTTATTCCATCGACTCGTTGCTACAATCTAGTAGATAGATCTTGGCTTGTTTGTTTGTATGCGGTAGATTTTTTTTGTTTTCCATGCTACAAACCCCTACAGTGGTATCAGAGCCGTGTCTATATGTAGATCTGTTGCACGAGTAGAACACAATGGTCATTGTGGGCGGTGGTGCTTTTATTATCAATTGCTTCTTGTGTACTTTGCATCTTGTGGTATGATGGGATGAAGTGGCCCGGGCTAACCTTACATGCCATCGTTCATGAGACTTGCTCCACGCTCAACATGCAACTTGTATTGCATAAGTGGCTTTGCGGGTGTCTGTCTCTACCATCATAATATAGATCCAATTTACAACGGGCACTTGATAGTTCAAACATCAACGTTGTGGTTCTTGTTCGTAAGTTAGAACGACACTCATTGAAAGCCCCAAACCACGTAAAACATGCAAAGAAATTAGAGGCGTCTAACTTTGTTTTGCAGGGGTGTGCTGTGATGTGATATGGCCATGATTGTGATTATATTTGATGTATGCAATGTTCCTTATTGTAAGTTGGCAACCGGCAGGAGACATATGGTTGTCTTTAATTTCTGTTAAGACCCGCGTGTCTATTCAAAGTAGTTGTAATAGTTGAAGCTGGTGGACGGCAACCATGGAGCGGCGTCATTGACCTTGATGCAATGCTGGTGATGATGATGATCATGTTCGTGCTTGAATATGGAGATCGGAAGCACAAAGAAGAAAGGCCATATCATATAACATATTATGAATTGCATGTGATGTTAATCCTTTATGCATCTTGTATTGCTTAGTTAACGACGGTAGCATTATAAGATGATCCCTCATGCACATAAATTTCAAGTTCGAAAGTGTTCATCCTTAGTAAGCACCGTTGCTAAAGCTTGTTGTTTCGAAGCACCACGTGATGATCGGGTGTGTTAGATTCTGCAAGTGTATACAACGTGGGCAAGCCAGATTTGCTCATGCGGAAGCTAAGGTTTGATCTTGACGAGCCTAGCATGTACATACATGGTCTCGGAACACGGATCACCGAAAGGTAAAGCATGAATCATATAGTAGATATGATGAACATGTCGATTGTTCGCCATTGAAGCTACATCAACTCTCGTGATGATCGGTTTTGATATGGGGGATTTGGTTCGTGTGATCACTAAAACAATGTGAGGGATATTGTTTTGAGTGGGAGTTCACCTAGATTAATTTAACTATTAATTAGAACTCAATTTGTCATAAACTTAGTCTAAACTATTGCAAATATGTTGTAGATCAATGGCAGCCACTACCATCAATTTTAATGCGTTCCTAGAGAAAGAAAAGTTGAAAAACAATGGAAGCAACTTCGCGGATAGGTTCCGCAATTTGAGAATTGTCCTCAATGCTGGTAATTTGACCTATGTGCTGGATGCACCGCTAGGTGACCCGCCTGCAGCTACTGCTACCGATGAAGTAAAGAATGTTTACCTCGCTCGGAAGAATCAGTACTCCATAGTTCACTGTGCTATCTTGTATGGTTTGGAATCGAAGCTTCAGAAAAGGTTTGAGAATTCAGACCCACATGATATTGTTCGTGAACTCAAATTGATCTTTGAGACTCATGCGGCAGTTGAGACCTATGAGGCTTCTGAAAAGTACTTTAACTGCAATATGGAAGAGGACAGCTCCATCATTGAGCATGTGCTTAAGATGTCTGGGCACGCAAACAAATTCCAAAGCTTGGGTATAGTGATTCCTAATGCTTTGGGGATTTACCGTGTCCTCCAATCACTACCACCAAGTTACAAGAACTTTGTGATGAACTACAATATGCAAAGCATGAACAAGCGGTTGCCAGAACTCTTCTCCATGTTAAAATCTGCATAAGTGGAGATCAAGAAAGAGCACCAAGTGTTGATGGTCAATAAGACCACCAAATTCAAGAAAGGCAAGTCTAAGCAAAAGGGACACTTCAAGAAGGGTGGTAAGAAAGTTACCGCACCGACGAAGAAGACCAAGGCTGGACCCAAGCCTGATACAGAGTGCTTTTACTGCAAGGGAGAAGGTCACTGGAAGCGGAATTGCCCAAAGTACTTGGAGGATTTGAAGAACGGCAACATCAAGAAGAAAGGTATATCCGATATACATGTTATTGATGTGTATCTCACTAGTACTCGTAGTAGTGCCTGGGTATTTGATAATGGTTCGGTTGCTCATATTTGTAACTCGAAACAGGTGCTGCAGAATAGACGAAAGCTAGCGAAAAACGAGGTGACGATGCGCGTTGGAAACAGATCAAAGGTTGATGTGATCGCGGTCGGCACGCTACCTCTTCATCTACCATCGGGATTAGTTTTATATTTAAATAATTGTTATTTGGTGCATGCGTTAAGCATGAACATTATATCGGGATCTTGTTTATTGCGAGACGGTTACTTGTTTAAGTCCGAGAATAATGGTTGTTCGATTTATATGAGTAATATGTTTTATGCACATGCACCTTTGATAGATGGTCTATTCTTATTGAATCTCGATAGTGGAAATACACATATTAATAACATAGAAGCTAAACGTTTGAAATCCAACGATAACTCGACCTATATGTGGCACTGTCGTCTTGGTCACATTGGAGTGAAGCGTATGAAGAAACTCCATTCCGATGGACTTCTTGAATCACTTGATTTCGAATCACTTGAAAGATGCGAAGCATGTCTAATGGGTAAAATGACTAAGAATCCATTTTTTGGTATGATGGAGCGAGCTACGGACTTATTGGAAATCATACATACCGATGTGTGTGGTCCAATGAGTGTAGCATCGCGCGGTGGTTATCGTTATGTTCTTACCTTCACGAATGACTTAAGTAGATATGGGTATATCTATTTCATGAAACATAAGTCCGAAACTTTCGAGAAGTTTAAGGAATTTCAAAGTGAGGTTGAGAATCAACGTAACAAGAAGATTAAATTTTTGTGTTCTGATCGTGGAGGTGAATATCTAAGTTACGAGTTTGGCGAGCATTTGAAGAAATGTGGAATACTTTCACAATTGACATCGCCGGGAACACCACAGCGTAATGGTGTGTCCGAATGTCGTAATCGAACTCTCTTAGATATGGTTCGTTCTATGATGTCACTTACAGATTTACCACTATCATTTTGGGGTTATGCATTAGAAACAACCGCATTCACTATAAATAGGGCACCATCTAAATCCGTTGAAACGACCCCGTATGAATTATGGTTTGGGATGAAACCTAAATTGTCGTTCCTTAAAGTTTGGGGTTGCGAAGCCTATGTAAAGAAGTTACAGCTGGACAAGCTTGAACCCAAAGCGAAAAAATGCGTCTTCATAGGATACCCAAAGGAAACTATTGGGTATACCTTCCATCATAGATCCGAAGGCAAAATCTTCGTTGCCAAGAATGGATCCTTTCTAGAGAAGGAGTTTCTCTCAAAAGAATTGACTGGAAGGAAAGTAGAACTCGACGAGGTTGTTGAACCTTCTCTCGAACTTGCAAGTAGCGCAGCACCGGAAGAAGTTCCTGTGGTGCCTGCACCAATAAGAGAGGAAGCTAATGATGATGATCATGAAACTTCGGTTGAAGTTGCTACAGAGCCTCGCAGGTCAACGAGAACTCGTACCAATCCTGATTGGTATGATCCCGTTATGAGTGTCATGTTGGTGGACAACACCGATGACCCTGCGACATATGAGTAAGCGATGATGAGCCCAGATTCCAATAAATGGCAAGAAGCCATGAAATCCGAGATTGGATCCATGTACGAAAACCAAGTATGGACTTTGGTGGACTTACCGGATGGCCGGAAGGCTGTCGAGAACAAATGGATTTTCAAGAAGAAAACAGATGCTGATGGTAATGTTACTGTCTATAAAGCTCGACTTGTCGCAAAAGGGTTTCGACAAATTCAAGGAGTTGAATACGATGAGACTTTATCACCAGTAGCGAAGCTAAAGTCTGTGAGGATTTTGTTAGCAATCGCTGCATATTATGATTATGAAATATGGCAGATGGATGTCAAAACAGCGTTCCTCAATGGAGACATTGATGAAGAGTTGTATATGATGCAACCCAAAGGTTTTGTCGATCCTAAAGATGCTAACAAGGTATGCAAACTTCAACGGTCCATTTATGGATTGAAACAAGCATCCAGAAGTTGGAATCAACGTTTTGATAAGGTAATCAAAAGTTTTGGGTTTATACAAACTTATGGAGAAGCTTGTATTTACAAGAAAGTGAGTGGGAGCTCTGTAGCATTCTTAATACTATATGTAGATGACATATTGTTGATTGGGAATGATGTAGACCTTCTTAATAGTGTCAAGGAATATTTGAATAATAGTTTTTCAATGAAGGATCTTGGCGAAGCAGCTTACATATTAGGCATAAAGATTTATAGAGATAGATCGAGACGCCTAATATCATTGTCACAAAGTACATATTTGGACAAAGTTCTAAAGAGGTTTGGAATGGAAGATAGCAAGAAAGGGTACTTGCCCATGTTGCCCAATACGACGTTGAGTAAAATTCAAAGTCCAACAATGGCAGAAAATAGAGAAAGGATGAGTAAAACTCCCTATGCCTCAGCCATAGGATCTCTAATGTATGCCATGCTATGTACTATACCCGACATTGCATATGCTGTTAGTTTGACTAGCAGATATCAAAGTGATCCAGGAGTGGATCATTGGATAGCGGTCAAAAACATCCTTAAGTACTTCAGAAGAACTAAGGATATGGTTCTTTCTTATGGAGGTGATGAACAGCTCGTTGTTAATGGTTACACCGATGCTAGTTGGAACACCGATCCGGATGATTCTAAATCTCAATCTGGATACGTATTTATTTTGAATGGTGTAGCAGTTAGCTGGAGGAGTGCAAAGCAAAGCGTTGTGGCGAGATCTTCAAATGAATCGGAATACATAGCTGCTTCGGAGGCTTCACAAGAAGCGATATGGATGAAGGAGTTCATTACAGAGCTCGGTGTGGTTCCAAGTGCGCTGGACCCAATGTCTATCTACTATGATAACATGGGCGCCATAGCCAATGCGCAAGAACCAAGGTCACACAAGAAGCTAAAGCATATCAAGCTACGTTTTCACGCTATTCGGGAACATGTCCAAGATGGTGACATAAAGATTTGCAAAGTACACACAGATCTGAATGTGGCGGATCCGTTGACTAAACCTCTCCCGAGGGCAAAACATGACCAGCACCAAAATGCCATGGGTGTTCGGTATATTACCATGTAATCTAGATTAGTTGACTCTAGTGCAAGTGGGAGACTGTTGGAGATATGCCCTAGAGGCAATAATAAATATAGTTATTATTATATCTTTGTGTTTATGATAAATGTTTACATTCATGCTATAATAGTATTAACAAGGAAACATTAATACTTGTGTGATTTGTAAACTAAATTAGAGTCCCTAGTAAAGCCTCTTTATAATACTAGCTTGTTGGTTAATAAATGATTGTGGTTTCCCTATCATGAACACTGAGATGTTATTAGCAACAAGATCATATCGTTAGGAGAATGATATGATGGACATACTCCTATAGATAAGCGTAGCATAAAGATCAAGTCATTTTAATAGTTCAATTGCTATATGCTTTCTGATACATAGTAACCTAATTCCTTGGACCATGAGATCATGCTTATCACCATCACCAGAAGGATGCTTTGATGACATCAAACACCACACCGTAACTGGGTGGCTATAAAGGTGGCATTGAGTGTTCGGAAAGTATTGGTTGAGACACATGGATCAAGAGTGAGATTTGTCCATCCATATGACGGATAGATATACTCTGGGCCCTCTCGGTGGAATGTCATCCAATTAGCTTGCAAGCATGTGACTGGATCACAAGGGATCACATATCACAGGAATGAGAAAAGAGTACTTATCAGTAACGAGGTTGAACTAGGTATGCAGAGATACCGGCGATCATAACCTCGGATAAGTAAACTATCATGAGACAAAGGGAAATTGGTATCGTATGTAAGTGGTTCATTCGATCGCAAAGTAATCATAGAAATATGTGGGAGCCATATGAATTTCCAGATTCCTCTATTGGTTATTGTTTGGAGAAGTGTCTCGATCATGTCCGCATAATTCACGAACCGTAGGGAGACACACTTAAGAATTCGACGTTGTTGAGTAGTTATGGAATGATGAGTAAGAGACCGAATGTTGTTCGGAGTCTCGGATGGGATCCGGGATATCACGAGGAGATCCGGAATAGTCCGGAGAATAAGATTCATATAAGGAAAGTCCTATTTCGGGGTTGGAGAATGGTTCTGGTGTTTTCATCGGGAATGTTCTAGAAGGTTTCGGAATGTCCGACACTCCGGAGGGGAAGGGTACATGAATGTGTCATAACAAGTTGCAATGATTGCATCATGTACTAGGTGTCATCGTTGAACAAAATAAAGGGATAAATCAAATCCTTGTTTGAAAAGTCAAACGCCAATTTGAAAAGTCAAACGGCTATTTTGTTTGGTGGAGGGAGAGTAGGAAACCTACTTGGGGAGGAATCCCTCTCCCTCCACCGCCGACCAAGGAAGCCCTGCGGGATCTCCCCTCTACTTCCGGTACCACGCCGTCATGCTGCCGGAATCGCGAGGAGAGTGCTACAACCTCCGCTGCCTGCTGGAACAAGGGAGAGGAAGGTCTTCGTCGAGTACCGAACGTGTGACCAACCGCGGAAGCACTGCCGGAACGCAGCGCCGGAAGGATCGTCTACGTGATCTTGAGATCGGCAAGAGTACGACTACATCACCCACGAGAATCTGCTCTCGTTAAACACTTTGGAATCTTCGAGGGTAAGTTATTCCATCGACTCGTTGCTACAATCTAGTAGATAGATCTTGGCTTGTTTGTTTGTATGCGGTAGAAATTTTTTGTTTTCCATGCCACGAACCCCTACAAGAATTGCGAGCTCGAACCCACTGACCCGACGAGCTTCTCCGGCGAAATCCCGGCGACTCCGACCACCTCTCCACTCCCAGAGCATACGAGCTTGCTCTCCAGTCCCGTGCGCATCTGCCTGTGTGCTCAACTCGCTCGCGTGCGCTCCAAATCAACGGCTTCGTCATCACCTGAGCACCGCCGTGTCTGTCTTTTCTCCGACGAACTCCCCAGGTATCCTCCGTTCGCCCCACCACCTCCTGTTGATGCTCCCATCATTCCCAGATCAGCACGCGTCTAATGCCCCCATCCACTTGCCTTAGGGCGACCTGCAGCCTCACCTCCGACAGCAAACAGAGCCGCCCGACGCCGACGCTGTCTCCGGTGAGCAATCGTCGTCGCATCTGTGCGCCCCTTGCCTCCTCGCGACCACGTTGAGCACCGCCACGATTCCCTGAACACGGTGAGCTACTTCCCTCCTCCCCTTGCTTCCTGGTTCGTCGCCAACGCCACCGCTAGAGCATGCGCCGCCGCCAGCCGCCGCTAGCGCCACCCAGAAATGGCCTGGCTGTTGTGAGCCGTTAGATCGTTATCCAGTGGACACGATAGATTGACTTAAAGGAAGGGGTACGTGTGATCTGCGCCGTGCGATTTAAATGAAATCCTGCGGTCTAGAGGGACTAATCCGCACAAAGCGGTACCGTCTAATAGAATCAAGCCACGTGGCCAGACTCAGGATTAAAAACAGAAATATGTTCTATTAGATTTACAAATTTGAAAAATTCATAACTTTAGTTCTACACGTCCAAATTTTACAAATTTTATATCAATGGATTCAGAAGAACAAGTACTTTGCAACCATGCACTTTGTTTAATGATTTGCTATTGGAAAATTGGTTGAAATTGCATAAACTTGTGTAGGCTTATTTTGAATATAAAAAATTGTTCTAGATAAAATTTTGGGGTGAAATCTTTGCAAAATGGTTTGTTGTGAACCTACTGACCATAGGAACCAACTTATAGAAATGTATTTTGTAAAGTTAAGGGATAAATATTTGAATTAGCACATTTCTAGTCAAATAAAAATATTGATTTTAGTTTAGAAATGATTTTTGAGTAAAACCTTTGGGAAATGTTTTGATTCAAACCTTCTGACCCTAAACACTAAGTTTTGAGATTTAAAAACATATTTGGTGAACCCTTTAAAGATTATTGCTTTGCTAAGAGCATTTTCAACCACATAAAATATTGATTTGATTTAGAAATGGTTTAATAGATAAAATCTTTTGCAAATGGTTTTACTACTTTAGTAAATGACCACTTTGGGCTTTAAAATGTTTAGAGCCTAGTAGAAACCACTTTTGCAAATAAAACTATCTTTTGCATGCTTGCATGCATGGCCTTGTTTTTGTTATTTTATGTGTGGCAAATTGTTTGAATGCTAATTGAATATATGTTTGCTTGATTGATTTGCAGTGAAGTTAGAAGAGTGTGGTATTTGCAAGATCAATAAGTGAACCAACATTCTCTACTAAAAAGGCAAGTGACACTATCATCCATGTCCTACCATTTTCATTACACTTAGTGGATTTTTGTAACATGCATGGAAAGGACTACTATATTTTATGCTATGCTAAATCCTATTAGGATATCATTATATCTCCCTTAGTGGAAACAATGTAGTTGTAGTATGCTTAGCCATGCTATATATTGGGATGGGATACATGATATGATTATATAAAGAGTTGAAAAGACATATGTTTTATATAATAAAACAAGTACTCAATGAACCACCTAGGTGGACAAGGATACTCAATATTGGACAAGGATACTCAAGAAGGAAACCACCCAGGGACTTAGAGATTGAACATGTTTCTCGTACAGTGGCTTCCATGTACAGCCACATGCTAAATGGGTTCTGGCTTAGTCAACTACATAGTGGAAGACCCATGCATTGGCATCTTCAGGTTGACTAGAATTGTGTATGGGAAATTTATCCCTACATTGGTGCCTGAATGACAAGCTAGCATTGTGTTTTGGGAGGACTTCTATGGAAATACTTTGTCACATTCTCGATCTGCTGGTACTCCATTAGGTGAGTACTTATCCAGCGGCCACTGGTGGCGTCAAGACGAGATTGTGTCATGTGGGTAAAGTGTACAACTTCTGCAGAAGATCAAATTCTAAGTACTTAGCCGTATCCACGGTTATGGACAATACTGAGCAACTAAGGCCTGAAGCTATGGAAGATCTCGACATTCCAATTTCTCAAAGTAAAACTTGATGGTGACAACAAGGGATTTGAAACACTTGGAGTTTTCCAAGGAGTTTAAAAATATTTTACAAAAGATCAAAACTATTTTGAAAAGATAGGATAAAACTATATTTCTTTCTGCAAATGAGCCTAAACCCTACTTAGCCAAATATGCATATATTGATAGGTTCCACTTATTTCTACATAGTAGTGAAACTTGCCAATACAATTCAAATGTATTGACCCTTGTGGCTGCAACTTATTATGTTGCAGGTTTGTTTGATGTTAGTGAAGTTTGTTGAATAGGATTACAAGTCTACAACCAACATGATTGCCTGTGGCACTTTGAAGATGAAGGACTCTATGCTTATAGATATTCTGCTGCAATGTAATGTAATAGCCAAATGAGCTATGTAAGATGTAATAAATTATTTTATTCCTGGTTATAAAGTTGTATTATGACCTTTGTTTCTTGATATTACATCTTAACTGTGGATGCTAGCTATTGATCCAGGGACTAGCATTGTAAACACAGGGATCTCTACCTTATTAAAGGTTGGGAACCTTACACTAATAGCTTGGCATTAAGAGTCGGTTGGTAGGTGTGGGTAAAGTTGTACACCCCTGCAGGGTTAAATCTTTTCAAAAAGCCGTGTTCATGGTTATGAACGATTGGTGACCAAATTTTAAGATCATAGAGAACTATAACCTAATCGTAAAACTTGGCACATCAACGTGTGCTTAAGGATGCTTCCTCATGGGTACGAAGGGGTGATCCTAGTTCAGGAGATGATGATTGGTGGATATCAAAAGATGATGATCAATGTTTCAGAGATGTCGCTCTCTTATCCCCTTTTAAAATACTCTGAATAGACGAGCTCCTTCTCTCTCTTGTTTTATAAACAAAAGTGACTTTATGCAAAACAACTCCACCAGCCATAAGTCTTGCGGGGTACACCCTGTACTCGCCCTTGCTTTGTTGATACTTTTGGCAGAGTAAGTGTTCCTTGAAGACGAGTTCCGTACTACATCGACATCGACGAGTAGCTTGGGGTTCCCGGCCGGCAGCCTGGAATCTATGGGCTGGGACGTCATCATTATGCTTCAGGCCTCTTAGGCCATTTGTTAAGTTTGTTATACTTAATAGCATAATTTGCCTTCCGTTGTTCGATGTTTGTGGTCAGTGACCTCTTCTTGTAGTAATTTGGTTCTCTGCTCTGTTATGAGCTTGCTGTAATAAATTTTTGTGTCGTAGGGTCACTGCCGTGTTACCGATTCTTCACTGGATATTCTCGAGCTCAAGGTTAAGCTTATTTCATACGGAGGTCTGGGATTTGTTTAGCCATGATCCCGGGGGTGTCACATGGATCCATCATGTATGCAATGATATGTACTCGCCCAGATGTTTCCTATGCTCTAAGTGTTACGAGAAGATATCAGGCTGATCCAGGTGAAGGTCACTGGACATCGGTAAAGAATATCCTTAAGTACTTGAGAAGGACTAAGGATGTGTTCCTAGTTTATGGAGGTAAGGATGAACTCAGTGTAAGGGGTTACACAGAGGTGAGTTACCTTAACGACTCAGATGATTCCAGATCACAATCTGGTTATGTGTTTGTCATGAATGGTGGTGCTGTGAGTTGGAAAAGTTCCAAGCAAGATACGGTGGCCTCAGCTTCAACAGAAGCTGAATATATTGCCGCCTCAGAGGCTGCAAAAAAAGCTGTCTGGATTAGGAATTTCCTGATCGCTCTTGGTGTGGTTCAGGGCACGTACAATCCCATGTACGTTTATTGTGACAACAATGGTGCTATTGCACAAGCCAAGGAACCTAGACAGCACCAGAAGAACAAACATATTCGCATGCGTTACATCAGATTCGTGAGTTCGTTGAGGATGCTAGTGTCATGATATGCAAAATACATATGAACTCAAATGTTGCTGATCCTTTTACAAAGCCACTCCCACAGCCTGCGCATGAGGTGCACGCAAGAGCAATAGGTATTAGATACAATCTAGATTGACTCTAGTGCAAGTGGGAGACTGAAGGAAATATGCCCTAGAGGCAATCATAGAGATGATTATATTTCTTATATATCCATGAGTTATTGTATTGTTCCTTCAATATCCATATCAGGCAACTTGTATTGATTGGCAATTATGTGAATTGTTTGTGAAACTCTTTACTTGTATGGTTATTTAATAGTTGTCCCTAGTCGGAGTTCATGTGAGGACACATGTGAATATTAGACTAGCACATCGATTGGTTGATGACTATGTTTCGTAAGTCATAGACATGGAGATGTCAAACCAATGATGTGGACACATGTTATGAACATGGGGTTGGACTGGCCCAACTTGAGACTGACAATTAGTTGCAGCTCTCTCTCTCCACACATCATGTATGTTTGGTCCTTAGATCTAAGATCGTCGCATGTACTTGAGATGTGGAGCGGCATACTTTGGGGCTATCAGACGCTACTCCGTAACTAGGTAGTTATAAAGGTAGCTTTCGGGTTTGTCCCAAAGCATGCTGCAAGGCATGGTCAGTTAAGATGGGATTTGCCCCTCTCTACTTGAGAGAGATATCTCTGGGCCCCTCGAGTGATCTGATCCAGAAATGCATGGCCGTGCTACAAATGGTTAAGAGTTAACCTAGTAAAGGGATTCCGAATCACAATATCGAGAAAGGGAGGTCAGCTTGGAGCTAGACCAAATATCATGAGGCAAAGGAAAATACATGTACTAAACCTTGTGATGGTTCGTCCGATATGATCTTTGTATACGTTTAGGAGTTTACACGTCTTGCTAGAGGCCGCTACCAACTATTCACAGAATAAGTGTATTTGTGTCATGTCTATACGTATATGAACCTATAGGGCCACACACTTAAGGGGCTGGAAGCCTAATGAGGATTGGATCCGAATTAGACCAGACTTAGGCTACTAATGGGCTGCTAATGTAGAAGCCCACTAGGGACGTCTATATAAGAGAGGGTGGGGCGTGCTGACCAGGGTTAGACCATTCCACCCAGCCGCCACTCCTCATGCATGTGTTGCACGCGTGGACCTAGCAGTCCGGCGTCTGACGCTTCCACCATGTACGTGTGGATACCTCGGAGGCGCTGGATCTGTAGCGCTTGGAAGAACCGCGCAAGGGGAGCTGCTCATGGGACGAGAACAAGGAGGAGACATAGATCGTCTACACTGCCTCGACGCGCTTCATCAAGTTCCGCAACTGCGTGTCTAGTGGTAATCCCATGATCTATGACAACAGTAATCCTGGTTCACGTGGTAGAAAATTTTGATTTGTGCTAGTGTAGCCTACCCGTATCCCTTCAATACTCACAGTAAAAGTTTCCCTTGCCAGTTCCACAAGTATAGGGCAGAAAATAGTCTTGATGACCCACAAGTATAGGGGGTGTATCGTAGTACTTTTGATAAATAGGAGTGTCGATCCCAACGAGGAGCAGAAGGTTCTGAACAGTCGTATGGAGCAGGAAATCTCTGTGAATACTTAGCAAACGTATTTTTAGTGGTTTTCTGACAAGGCAACAAAACAAGTAGCAAGTAACAAAGGTAACGAACAAACAGAGCAAGTGGCCCAATGCTTTCTTAGCAAAGGACAAGCCGGTGGAAATATTTATAAGGACCAAACGTTCTCGAGGACACATGGGAATTCTGTCAAGTGCTTTCTCTTCAAATAGCGGAGTACTCTTCTTTGGTATTGTAAGTGTTGTGTGGGTGAACCTATGCTAACATACCGACCTTACTTGGACTAATACATACTTGTGATTAAACCCCCTGCAAACTGTAGGGGTTCGTAGCATGGAAAACAAAATTTTCTACCGCATACAAACAAACAAGCCAAGATATATCTACTAGATTGTAGAAACGAGTCAATGGAATAACTCACCCTCGAAGATTCCAAAGTGTTTAACGAGAGCGGATTCTCGTGGGTGATGTAGTCGTACTCTTGCCGATCTCATGATCGTGTAGAAGATCCTTCCGGCGCTGCGTTCCGGCAGCGCTCCCGCAGTTGGTCACACGTTCGGTACTCGATCAAGACCTTCCTATCCCTTGTTCCAGCAGGCAGCGGAGGTTGTAGCACTCTCCTCGCGATTCCGGCAGCACGACGGCGTGGTACCGAAAGTAGAGGGGAGATCTCGCAGGGCTTCTCCTTAAGCCGGAGCGAGTATGGTGGACTATGAGAGAGGCCTCTGCGATCTAGGGTTTAGACACACCAAGGAGAGAGGGCTAGGCCGGCGGCTAGGGATTGGGAAAGCCCCAAGTCGGCGGCTAGGGTTTGCCCTAGGGTGGCGGCGGCTGCAGGAGGGCCGGCGGCTAGGGCTAGGGTTTTGGGTGGTGGAGGTGTGTTCTTGGAGGGTCAGCCCTGCCCCTCCTTATATAGGTGGAGGGCGCCGGCCAAGGGGGAGGGAGTCCTCCCCCAACTCGGCCTCCAAGGCCGGCGGTGGAGGGAGAGGGACTTCCTCCCCAAGTAGGTTTCCTACTCTCCCTCCACCAAGCAAACTTGTCGTTTGACTTTTCAAATTGGCGTTTGACTTTTCAAACTAGGATTTGATTTATCCCTTTATTTTGCTCAGCGATGACACCTAGTACATGATGCAACCATTCCAACTTGTTATGACACATTCATGTACCCTTCCCCTCCGGAGTGTCGGGCATTCCAAAACCTTCTAGAACATTCCCGATGAAAACACCGGAACCATTCTCCAACCCCGAAATAGGACTTTCCTTATATGAATCTTATTCTCCGGACCATTCCAGATCTCCTTGTGATATACCGAATCCCATCCGAGACTCCGAACAACATTCGGTCTCTTACTAATCATTCCATAACTACTCAACAACATCGAATCCTTAAGTGTGTCTCCCTACGGTTCGTGAATTATGCGGACATGATCGAGACACTTCTCCGAACAATAACCAATAGAGGAATCTAGAAATTCATATGACTCCCACATATTTCTATGATTACTTTGCGATCGAATGAACCACTTACATACGATACCAATTTCCCTTTGTCTCACGATAGTTTACTTATCCGAGGTTATGATCGTCGGTATCTCTGCATACCTAGTTCAACCTCGTTACCAATAAGTACTCTTTTCTCGTTCCCGTGATTTGTGATCCCTTGTGAGCCAGTCACATGCTTGCAATCCAATTGGATGACATTCCACCGAGAGGGCCCAGAGTATATCTATCTGTCATATGGATGGACAAATCCCACTCTTGATCCATGTGTCTCAACCAATACTTTCCGAACACTCAATGCCACCTTTATAGCCACCCAGTTACGGTGTGGTGTTTAATGTCATCAAAGCATCCTTCCGGTGATGGTGATAAGCATGATCTCATGGTCCAAGGAATTAGGTTACTATGTATCAGAAAGCATATAGCAATTGAACTATTAAAATGACTTGATCTTTATGCTACGCTTATCTAGAGGAGTATGTCCATCATACCATTATCCTAACGATATGTTCTTGTTGTTAACAACATCTCAATGTTCATGATAGGGAAACCACAATCATTTATTAACCAACAAGCTAGTATTATGAAGAGGCTTTACTAGGGACTCTAATTTAGTCTACAAATCACACAAGTATTAATGTTTCCTGGTTAATACTATTATATCATGAATGTAAACATTTATCATAAACAGAAAGATATAATAATAACTACATTTATTATTGCCTCTAGGGCATATCTCCAACATTCTCCCACTTGCACTAGAGTCAACTAATCTATATTACATGGTAATATACCGAACACCCATGGCAGTTTGGTGTTGGTCATGTTTTGCCCTCGGGAGAGGTTTAGTCAACGGATCCGCCACATTCAGATCTGTGTGTACTTTGCAAATCTTTATGTCACCATCTTGGACATGTTCTCGAATAGCGTGGAAACGTAGCTTGATGTGCTTCAGCTTCTTGTGTGACTTTGGTTCTTGTGCATTGGCTATGGCACCCATGTTATCACAGTAGATAGACATTGGGTCCAGCGCACTTGGAACCACACCGAGCTCTGTAATGAACTCCTTCATCCATATCGATTCTTGTGAAGCCTCCGAAGCAGCTATGTATTCCGATTTAGTTGAAGATCTCGCCACAACGCTTTGCTTTGCACTCCTCCAGCTAACTGCTGCACCATTCAAAATAAATACGTATCCAGATTGAGATTTAGAATCGTCTGGATAGGTGTTCCAACTAGCATCAGTGTAACCATTAACAACGAGTTGTTCATCACCTCCATAAGAAAGAACCATATCCTTAGTTCTTCTCAAGTACTTAAGGATGTTTTTGACCGCTGTCCAATGATCCACTCCCGGATCACTTTGATATCTGCTAGTTAAACTAACAACATATGCAATGTCGGGTCTAGTACATAGCATGGCATACATTAGAGATCCTATGGCTGAGGCATAGGGAGTCTTACTCATCCTTTCTCTATCTTATGCCATTGCTGGACTTTGAGTTTTACTCAAGGTCGTATTGGGCAACATGGGAAAGAACCCTTTCTTGCTATCTTCCATTCCAAACCTCTTTAGAACTTTGTCCAAATATGTACTTTGTGACAATGATATTAGGCATCTCGATCTATCTCTATAAATCTTTATGCCTAATATGTAAGCTGCTTCGCCAAGATCTTTCATTGAAAAACTATTATTCAAATATTCCTTGACACTATTAAGAAGGTCTACATCATTCCCAATCAACAATATGTCATCTACATATAGTATTAAGAATGCTACAAAGCTCCCACTCACTTTCTTGTAAATACAAGCTTCTCCATAAGTTTGTATAAAACCAAAACTTTTGATTACCTTATCAAAACGTTGATTCCAACTTCGGGATGCTTGCTTCAATCCATATATGGACCACTGAAGTTTGCATACCTTGTTAGCATCTTTAGGATCGACAAAACCTTTGGGTTGCATCATATACAACTCTTCATCAATGTCTCCATTGAGGAATGCTGTTTTGACATCCATCTTCCATATCTCATCATCATAATATGCATCGATTGCTAACAAAATCCTCACAGACTTTAGCTTCGCTACTGGTGAGAAAGTCTCATCGTAGTTAACTCCTTGAATTTGTCGAAACCCTTTTGCGACAAGTCGAGCTTTATAGACAGTAACATTACCATCAACATCTGTTTTCTTCTTGAAAATCCATTTGTTCTCGACAGCCTTCCAGCCATCTGGTAAGTCCACCAAAGTCCATACTTGGTTTTCGTACATGGATCCAATCTCGGATTTGATGGATTCTTGCCATTTATTGGAATCTGGGCTCATCATCGCTTCCTCATATGTCGCAGGGTCATCGGTGTTGTCCACCAACATGACACTCATAACGGGATCATACCAATCAGGAGTAGTATGAGTTCTCGTTGACCTGCGAGGTTCCGTAGCAACTACAACCGAAGTTTCATGATCATCATCATTAGCTTCCTCTCTTATTGGTGCAGGCACCACAGGAACTTCTTCCGGTGCTGCGCTACTCGCAATTTTGAGAGAAGGTTCAACAACCTCGTCGAGTTCTACTTTCCTTCCAGTCACTTCTTTTGAGAGAAATTCCTTCTCTAGAAAGGATCCATTCTTGGCAACGAAGATTTTGCCTTCGGATCTATGATAGAAGGTATACCCAATAGTTTCCTTTGGGTATCCTATGAAGACGCATTTTTCCGCTTTGGGTTCAAGCTTGTCCGGCTGTAACTTGTTTACATAGACTTCGCAACCCCAAACTTTAAGGAACGACAATTTAGGTTTCTTCCCAAACCATAATTCATATGGTGTCGTTTCAACGTATTTAGATGGTGCCCTATTTAAAGTGAATGCGGTTGTTTATAATGCATAACCCCAAAATGATAGCGGTAAATCTGTAAGTGACATCATAGAATGAACCATATCTAAGAGAGTTCGATTACGATGTTCGGACACACCATTACGCTGTGGTGTTCCCGGCGGTGTCAATTGTGAAAGTATTCCGCATTTCTTCAAATGCTCGCCAAACTCGTAACTTAGATATTCACCTCCACGATCAGAACGTAGAAATTTAATCTTCTTGTTACGTTGATTCTCCACCTCACTTTGAAATTCCTTAAACTTCTCGAAAGTTTCGGACTTATGTTTCATGAAATAGATATACCCATATCTACTCAAGTCATCTGTGAAGGTAAGAACATAACGATAACCACCGCGCGATGCTACACTCATTGGACCACACACATCGGTATGTATGATTTCCAATAAGTCCGTAGCTCGCTCCATCATACCAGAAAATGGAGTCTTAGTCATTTTACCCATCAGACATGCTTCGCATCTTTCAAGTGATTCGAAATCAAGTGATTCAAGAAGTCCATCGGAATGGAGTTTCTTCATACGCTTCACTCCAATGTGACCAAGACGACAGTGCCACATATAGGTCGAGTTATCGCTCAATTTCAAACGTTTAGCTTCAATGTTATTAATATGTGTATTTCCACTATCGAGATTCAATAAGAATAGACCATCTATCAAAGGTGCATGTGCATAAAACATATTACTCATATAAATCGAACAACCATTATTCTCGGACTTAAACAAGTAACCGTCTCGCAATAAACAAGATCCCGATATAATGTTCATGCTTAACGCATGCACCAAATAACAATTATTTAAATATAAAACTAATCACGATGGTAGATGAAGAGGTAGCGTGCCGACCGAGATCACATCAACCTATGATCCATTTCCTACGCGCATCGTCACCTCATTCTTCGCTAGCTTCCGTTTATTCTACAGCACCTGTTTCGAGTTACAAATATGAGCAACCGAACCAGTATCAAATACCCAGGCACTACTACGAGTACTAGTGAGATACACATCAATAACATGTATATCGGATATACCTTTCTTCTTGATGTTTCTGTTCTTCAATTCCGCCAAGTACTTTGGGCAATTCCACTTCCAGTGACCTTCTCCCTTGCAGTAAAAGCACTCAGTATCAGGCTTAGGTCCAGCCTTGGTCTTCTTCGTCGGTGCGGCAACTTTCTTACCACCCTTCTTGAAGTGTCCCTTTTGCTTAGACTTGCCTTTCTTGAATTTGGTGGTCTTATTGACCATCAACACTTTGTGCTCTTTCTTGATCTCCACTTCTGTAGATTTTAACATGGAGAAGAGTTCTGGCAACTCCTTGTTCATGCTTTGCATATTGTAGTTCATCACAAAGTTCTTGTAACTTGGTGGTAGTGATTGGAGGACACGGTAAATCCCCAAAGCATTAGGAATCACTATACCCAAGCTTTGGAGTTTGTTTGCGTGCCCAGACATCTTAAGCACATGCTCACTGATGGAGCTGCCCTCTTCCATCTTGCAGTTAAAGAACTTTTCAGAAGCCTCATAGCTCTCAACTGCCGCGTGAGTCTCAAAGATCAATTTGAGTTCACGGACAATATCATGTGGGTCTGAATTCTCAAACCTTTTCTGAAGCTCCGATTCCAAACTATACAAGATAGCACAGTGAACTGTGGAGTATTGATTCTTCCGAGCGAGGTAAACATTATTTACTTCATCGGTAGCAGTAGCTGCAGGCGGGTCACCCAGCGGTGCATCCAGCACATAGGTCAAATTACCAGCATTGAGGAAAATCCTCAAATTGCGGAACCAATCCGCGAAGTTGCTTCCATTGTTTTTCAACTTTTCTTTCTCTAGGAACGCATTAAAATTGATGGTAGGGACTGCCATTAATCTACAACATATTTGCAATAGTTTAGACTAAGTTTATGACAAATTGAGTTCTAATTAAAAGTTAAATTAATCTAGGTGAACTCCCACTCAAAGCAATATCCCTCACATTGTATTAGTGATCACACGAACCAAATCCACCACATCAAAACCGATCATCACGAGAGTTTATGTAGCTTCAATGGCGAACAATCGACATGTTCATCATATCTACTATATGATTCATGCTTTACCTTTCGGTGATCCGTGTTCCGAGACCATGTCTGTACATGCTAGGCTCGTCAAGATCAAACCTTAGCTTCCGCATGAGCAAATATGGCTTGCTCACGTTGTATACACTTGCAGAATCTAACACACCTGATCATCACGTGGTGCTTCGAAACAACAAGCTTTAGCAATGGTGCTTACTAAGGATGAACACTTTAGAACTTGAAATTTATGTGCATGAGGGATCATCTTATAATGCTACCGTCGTTAACTAAGCAATACAAGATGTATAAAGGATTAACATCACATGCAATTCATAATATGTGATATGATATGGACTTTCTTCTATGTGCTTCCGATCTCCATCTTCAAGCACGAACATGATCTCCAACATTACCGGCATTGCATCAAGGTCAATGACGCTGCTCCATAGTTGTCGTCCACCAGCTTCAACTATTACAACTACTTTGAATAGACACGCAGGTCTTAACAAAAATTAAAGACAACCATATGGCTCCTGTCGGTTGCCAACTTACAATAAGGAACATTGCATACATCAAATATAATCACAATCATGGCCATATCACATCACAGCACACCCCTGCAAAACAAAGTTAGACGCCTCTAATTTCTTTGCATGTTTTACGTGGTTTGGGGCTTTCAATAAGTGTCGATCTAACTTACGAACAAGAACCACAACGTTGATGTTTGAGCTATCAAGTGCCCGTTGTAAATTGGATCTATACTATAATGGGAGAGACAGACACCCGCAAAGCCACTTATGCAATACAAGTTGCATGTTGAGCGTTGTAACACCCTCAGAATCGGACCTATGCAAGTTTGAGCAAAATTCGCCAAACCCGCATAGAAACGATTCAAAGGTGCCCACCAGGCACTTTCGTGCGGGTGGAAAACGAAGTAATAACATTACACAACAGTCCTCGATGGGACCCACAGAACAGATATATATACAGAGGCGACTCAATGAGTCAAGAATACAGATATAATATACAAAGATCCAAATCACCTTGAAAACGATAGAGCGTCCAGCTACGGACAAGATGCAAATGGGGCTAAGAGCCCTGAAGAATAACCAATGGCGTCCATAACCCTGCCCAGGCCAAGCCGGAAGGGTAACCCTGCTAACGGCGGCGATCTCAAACCTGCTTAAACAAAGGGGTGCCGACAAAGGGCAAAGGGAAAAGAACGAGCGTCAGTACTGAGGCCAGTACACGGCGAGACTAGAATTCGGCGGTCCTCGCCTACATAGGTATGGTGGACTGAGCGGCAGCGGCAGCATGCACTGAACAACCTATAGAGACTCGATACAACTGGCGGTTATCAGAGAGGGGTAAGAATGACCTATCCGGATCCAACCTGAAGCTAACACCAAACATACCCATCCTGGGGTTTTCCCCTCGATACCAAACGAGGAAGTCAACCGAGGAACTCACACAGTTGGCAGTTTTACTTATTCGGTTATCGTTGCAGCAATTACTAGTCAAATATTGATAGTCATCCTGATAAAATAAGCAGTGGGCACTTTTAGTTAATCATTCCGTTATAGTTGCAGCAATTACTATTCCGATACAGATAGCATGATATACACCCAAAACCCAGCAGTTGTTGGTACTTTTATTCAGCCATTCTGTTGTAGTTGCAATACTTACTAGTCAGGTACAATGGTCGCAAGCGACACTCCAAACAAGCAGTTGTGGGCAGTATTAATTAGCCATTCCATTATAGTGAAGCTAATTACTAGTCATTATAAAGTCAAATTTATAGCAGTAAACTTTAGTTATGCTTATCTATGGTCGAGATACTGTGCTCCAAGTCGTCCATAACCGCGGACACGGCTTTCAGAAAGTTTTAACCCGGCCGGGGTGCACAAATAGCAACACACACACGATCAACCTCGGAAAAACCAAATCAAAACCCAACGAGGTCTTCACGACAGAGCAATCACAAGATTCAGAAATATTTCAGGGGGCCACCCCATTAAGCTACCCGCAACGAAGTAAGCTAGCTCCGAGACGGACTCAAGGTCTGGGTATACGGCTGTGAACGACTGGGAACCCAAAACTGGGCTTGTCGACACCGCGGAATCGTGTCCCGATCCTAAACAGTACAGGTGCTATCTGTCGCACAATCGTAGATAAAGCAATAAAACATGGCATAAGTACAGGATCGTAAATAAAACCTCAAACTAGTCTGTGGCCCCAAGAAATAAGACTGAATCAAGCTCTGGCTAAGGGGGGCCCATACTCCCCATATGTGGATAGCGCGATAAATCAAGGAACAGGTATCAAGTACTCGGGGTCCTACGGGACACAAGTGGGCGTTCGGAAACCAAATGTTATCTATCACCCACCGATGCCTCTGCTTACTTCAATTTTAGTTGTTAAACAGGAATTAAAGTGAACAATAAGTAAAACTATGATCATCTCCAACATCAACATGCGGCAATACATCAACAACTGTGGCACTTGACGACACGCAACATTACTTGAGCAAGCGACTACGACGCGCAAGTCCAACTATCTACCAAACAACAGGTAATAGGATGTGTCCAAGGCAATATAGGGCTGCACGGTATATCACAGGTACGGAAACTAAAGCATCGCAACACAGATAGCAATAGATCAACAGGAGAGAATAAAGACTATAAAAGTAAGATAGGTAGAAAGGGGGAGATGCTCGCCTGAAAACATTGTCGAAGGTTCAACCGAAGATCGGGGCGAAGCTCACATCAACTCAACGGCCTTATCCGCGAAGAAGCAAATCACTAGAAGGAACACCGGATGCAATATTTAATACAACGGCAGAAGATCGGCATGATGCATGAATGATGCATGGCATGGCAAAGGTGCGATGCAAATAGGTTAGTATTAAGCGGAACCGGGGTCCCGACAATTATTTAGATGGTTCAAGTTGTTTATCTACCCCGCAAATTAAATGTTGTTTAACAAGGCAGAAGACAGCACCGGGTTCGCTACACAAATTTAAATGAGGCCAATATAAGGCTAGTTTTGCCCGCATATGGGCCCCATATTCAATTATTAGGTGAATCGGCGTAAGGACCCCAAACCACATGAATGTATGCATGCAAGACAATTATTATGCGACAAGTTGTATTATGTTATAAAAATAGGGTTTCGAGAAGGGGTTCACACATTAGGGCTCTCGACGATCTTGGGGATCCGGGGGTTCGGGGTTCGGCCTCAGGGTCCAGGGTTCGACGGAAACGGGATCGTTCTCGGATAACTGTGGTAGATCTTGATGCATCCGGGAAGCCGGTCTTAGTTTTGGTGTCGGGGCACATCGAATCCGCCCTGGTTGCTGTCGTTCTTGTCGTCGTGTAGATCTGGTCGGGACCGGGTAGAAGAACTTGTCGTCCTCATGGCGATCTCGGCGTCCTTCCGGTTCGGGTTTTGGCGTCCGCGGGAAGTGCTTGGCGCGGTGCCGGGTTCGGACTTCGCCTCCGGGAACGGGTCTTCAGGGTCTCGACGAACTTGGTGTTTCCGGCATTTCCGAGTTGAGGATCTGGGCATCCGGGTTCTCGGTCTCTGTCGTTGATGACGATCTTGGTATTAGAGGGCACTCACGAGCGGACACCTCGCGAGCACATAGATTCTATGTAGATCCTCACGAGGGAACGACGACGAACAACAAGGCACGGGTTGACCACATAGCTTCACAGGATACGCGGAGCGAAACCAAGGACGAAGGACGGCCGCGAGCGACGCGCCACGGCAGGCTCAGGGTCGGCTCGCCAGCGACGGACGTGCGCTCACCCGCGCAGGACGACATGGCCGAGGCAGAGGGGACCGGCGGGGCGGTGGTGCGGACGTGGAGCGACGGTGGCGGGGAGCCTCTGCAGCGGGGAGGACGTCCGAGCGGAGAAGGGGGCGACCTTGGTGGCGAGGTTGATGGCGGACGGCGACGCTGAGCGACGAGAGGAGGAGGCAGGGATGTAGGGCGGCGCAGTCGCTGGAGCAGAGACCGCCGGAGAGGGGCGGTCGACGCGGGGGAACGGGGAGGTTCGGGAACGGGCGCGGCGACGGGGAGGCACGGGGGCGGTGCGGGGCCGTGGCCGGAGAGGGAGGACCCGGCGGCGGCGGAGACGGGCTGGGGCCGCGGGAGGAGGAGGTTGGGCGCGGCGCGCGGGAGGAGCTGGTGGAGGTGGGCTCGGCGGCGCGGCTAGGGAAGGAGAGAGGCGGCGGACGGCTGCGCGGGGCTCGCGGAGGAGAGGTGGGCTGGGGGCGGGCTCGGCGGCGCGGAGGGCGCGGCCGGAGCACGCCGGGGTCGCGGCGGCGCGGCGAGGCGCGGGGTGGAGGGTGGAGCGGTGGGGCGCCGGTCGCCGGAGGGGAGCGCGCAGGGAGGGAGACGAGGGGAGATGCTGGCGGCCGCGGGCGGCGCCGGCGGGCGGAGCGCGGCTGCCGCGGTGCTGCGCGCGGGGCTGGAGGAGGAAGGCGCGCGCGAGGTGCAGAGGGAGGAGGGAGAGAGCGTGGGGGAGCGGGGCGTGGTAGGTGGGGTGGGTCCCAGGCGGTGGGCCCAGGCGCGGGCAGGCGTGTGGTGTGCGCGTGTGTGTGGGTTGTGTGCGGTGAGCTGAGTGGGCAGGGAGGTGGGTGAGGGGTAGGATGAGGTGGCTGCACCTGAGTGGCTAGGGGAAAAGGGTGGGGTGAGGTGGCGTCTCGCTATTGGGTGGGGTGATGTGGCTGGGGTGTGTGGGTAGGTTAGTTGGGTAGCTATAGGATTTAGGGTGGGATTGGTTGGACCGATTTAAAATCCTGGGGGTGGTCGTTCGGGTCAAACGGCCCGTTCGACTGCCCCCACTAAAATTAATAAATATTTTTATTTGTGTTGTTAACACCGTTTGCAAACCGATAGCACTCAAACAAAAATAATCCGGAGACCGGGCTTTGCATTTGAATAAAGATGGCGTTTAGAAAACGAAACTGGGTTTTGCGCAAATAGTTTTATGCAACAATGCATGATGATGACGATGCAATGCACAAATTCAACGCGATTTTCTAGTAGTGGTTTTGCGGGATGCCACAATTCGACACCACTAACAATGGATCTCGCCCTCGAGATCCGCCTCATGGTACCGGAAGGAAGGTCGCCGATCTGCGTCTTCTCGCTTCGTGTAGATCCTCACGACACCACTAACAAGGGTTGTTGTCCGTGATCGTCGAGAGAACACTACGGGGACAAGAGGTCGAAGGTAGAGGTATCCACAAATAAAGCCACCTCTAACTTCGATGGAAAGAGGGAACCGATGCATTCTCATCCACTACAATGTACACAAGCGAATAGAAGGGGTAGTCGGCATGGGGGCCAATCCATCACGCACCCAAACTATTACTCTGCACAATCAGTGGAAAAGCGTGCAACCATTCTCGGAATCAGACTGAAGATCTCGACAAACGAGGTTCAGAACAAAGGAGGGATGCAGACTCTGCATCGGATCTGGCGTAGATGATGTCGTCGCGTCGGAAAACACCGGAAGGCACAAACAAGGAACAAAGAATGGTACCACAGAAGACGGATTCCTCAGGCAGCTTGAACACCGGATGTAGCAACACCGTTATCGAAGGAGGAAGCGAAACCCTGAAGGTACGACGGAAACCCAACCACGAGAATTCCTGGACTCGAAGAAAGAGACGAGAGCGGATTCAAAACACGTAGGGGTAAGAGGAGAATAGCAGAGGGGTAAGGAGTAAAATCAGACCTAATCAGAACTATCCAACCGATTTCGCAAAATAGTTTTGACACTCTACTTCGGCCGTTATCTAGGTTATCCTACAGGCTGGACTTGTGGGGTATCGCAACTGCTGAGCTCTGATACCACTCTGTAACACCCTCAGAATCGGACCTATGCAAGTTTGAGCAAAATTCGCCAAACCCGCATAGAAACGATTCAAAGGTGCCCACCAGGCACTTTCGTGCGGGTGGAAAACGAAGTAATAACATTACACAACAGTCCTCGATGGGACCCACAGAACAGATATATATACAGAGGCGACTCAATGAGTCAAGAATACAGATATAATATACAAAGATCCAAATCACCTTGAAAACGATAGAGCGTCCAGCTACGGACAAGATGCAAATGGGGCTAAGAGCCCTGAAGAATAACCAATGGCGTCCATAACCCTGCCCAGGCCAAGCCGGAAGGGTAACCCTGCTAACGGCGGCGATCTCAAACCTGCTTAAACAAAGGGGTGCCGACAAAGGGCAAAGAGAAAAGAAGGAGCGTCAGTACTGAGGCCAGTACACGGCGAGACTAGAATTCGGCGGTCCTCGCCTACACAGGTATGGTGGACTGAGCGGCAGCGGCAGCATGCACTGAACAACCTATAGAGACTCGATACAACTGGCGGTTATCAGAGAGGGGTAAGAATGACCTATCCGGATCCAACCTGAAGCTAACACCAAACATACCCATCCTGGGGTTTTCCCCTCGATACCAAACGAGGAAGTCAACCGAGGAACTCACACAGTTGGCAGTTTTACTTATTCGGTTATCGTTGCAGCAATTACTAGTCAAATATTGATAGTCATCCTGATAAAATAAGCAGTGGGCACTTTTAGTTAATCATTCCGTTATAGTTGCAGCAATTACTATTCTGATACAGATAGCATGATATACACCCAAAACCCAGCAGTTGTTGGTACTTTTATTCAGCCATTCCGTTGTAGTTGCAATACTTACTAGTCAGGTACAATGGTCGCAAGCGACACTCCAAACAAGCAGTTGTGGGCAGTATTAATTAGCCATTCCATTATAGTGAAGCTAATTACTAGTCATTATAAAGTCAAATTTATAGCAGTAAACTTTAGTTATGCTTATCTATGGTCGAGATACTGTGCTCCAAGTCGTCCATAACCGCGGACACGGCTTTCAGAAAGTTTTAACCCGGCCGGGGTGCACAAATAGCAACACACACACGATCAACCTCGGAAAAACCAAATCAAAACCCAACGAGGTCTTCACGACAGAGCAATCACAAGATTCAGAAATATTTCAGGGGGCCACCCCATTAAGCTACCCGCAACGAAGTAAGCTAGCTCCGAGACGGACTCAAGGTCTGGGTATACGGCTGTGAACGACTGGGAACCCAAAACTGGGCTTGTCGACACCGTGGAATCGTGTCCCGATCCTAAACAGTACAGGTGCTATCTGTCGCACAATCGTAGATAAAGCAGTAAAACATGGCATAAGTACAGGATCGTAAATAAAACCTCAAACTAGTTTGTGGCCCCAAGAAATAAGACCGAATCAATCTCTGGCTAAGGGGGGCCCATACTCTCCATATGTGGATAGCGCGATAAATCAAGGAACAGGTATCAAGTACTCGGGGTCCTACGGGACACAAGTGGGCGTTCGGAAACCAAATGTTATCTATCACCCACCGATGCCTCTGCTTACTTCAATTTTAGTTGTTAAACAGGAATTAAAGTGAACAATAAGTAAAACTATGATCATCTCCAACATCAACATGCGGCAATACATCAACAACTGTGGCACTTGACGACACGCAACATTACTTGAGCAAGCGACTACGACGCGCAAGTCCAACTATCTACCAAACAACAGGTAATAGGATGTGTCCAAGGCAATATAGGGCTGCACGGTATATCACAGGTACGGAAACTAAAGCATCGCAACACAGATAGCAATAGATCAACAGGAGGGAATAAAGACTATAAAAGTAAGATAGGTAGAAAGGGGGAGATGCTCGCCTGAAAACATTGTCGAAGGTTCAACCGAAGATCGGGGCAAAGCTCACATCAACTCAACGGCCTTATCCGCGAAGAAGCAAATCACTAGAAGGAACACCGGATGCAATATTTAATACAACGGCAGAAGATCGGCATGATGCATGAATGATGCATGGCATGGCAAAGGTGCGATGCAAATAGGTTAGTATTAAGCGGAACCGGGGTCCCGACAATTATTTAGATGGTTCAAGTTGTTTATCTACCCCGCAAATTAAATGTTGTTTAACAAGGCAGAAGACAGCACCGGGTTCGCTACACAAATTTAAATGAGGCCAATATAAGGCTAGTTTTGCCCGCATATGGGCCCCATATTCAATTATTAGGTGAATCGGCGTAAGGACCCCAAACCACATGAATGTATGCATGCAAGACAATTATTATGCGACAAGTTGTATTATGTTATAAAAATAGGGTTTCGAGAAGGGGTTCACACATTAGGGGTCTCGACGATCTTGGGGATCCGGGGGTTCGGGGTTCGGCCTCAGGGTCCAGGGTTCGACGGAAATGGGATCGTTCTCGGATAACTGTGGTAGATCTTGATGCATCCGGGAAGCCGGTCTTGGTTTTGGTGTCGGGGCGCATCGAATCCTCCCTGGTTGCTGTCGTTCTTGTCGTCGTGCAGATCTGGTCGGGACCGGGTAGAAGAACTTGTCGTCCTCATGGCGATCTCGACGTCCTTCCGGTTCGGGTTTTGGCGTCCGCGGGAAGTGCTTGGCGCGGTGCCGGGTTCGGACTTCGCCTCCGGGAACGGGTCTTCAGGGTCTCGACGAACTTGGTGTTTCCGGCATTTCCGAGTTGAGGATCTGGGCATCCGGGTTCTCGGTCTCTGTCGTTGATGACGATCTTGGTATTAGAGGGCACTCACGAGCGGACACCTCGCGAGCACACAGATTCTATGTAGATCCTCACGAGGGAACGACGACGAACAACAAGGCACGGGTTGACCACATAGCTTCACAGGATACGCGGAGCGAAACCAAGGACGAAGGACGGCCGCGAGCGACGCGCCACGGCAGGCTCAGGGTCGGCTCGCCGGCGACGGACGTGCGCTCGCCCGCGCAGGACGACATGGCCGAGGCAGAGGGGACCGGCGGGGCGGTGGTGCGGACGTGGAGCGACGGTGGCGGGGAGCCTCTGCAGCGGGGAGGACGTCCGAGCGGAGAAGGGGGCGACCTTGGTGGCGAGGTTGATGGCGGACGGCGACGCTGAGCGACGAGAGGAGGAGGCAGGGATGCAGGGCGGCGCGGTCGCTGGAGCAGAGACCGCCGGAGAGGGGCGGTCGACGCGGGGGAACGGGGAGGTTCGAGAACGGGCGCGGCGACGGGGAGGCACGGGGGCGGTGCGGGGCCGTGGCCGGAGAGGGAGGACCCGGCGGCGGCGGAGACGGGCTGGGGCCACGGGAGGAGGAGGTTGGGCGCGGCGCGCGGGAGGAGCTGGTGGAGGCGGGCTCGGCGGCGCGGCCAGGGAAGGAGAGAGGCGGCGGACGGCTGCGCGGGGCTCGCGGAGGAGAGGTGGGCTGGGGGCGGGCTCGGCGGCGCGGAGGGCGCGGCCAGAGCACGCCGGGGTCGGGGCGGCGCGGCGAGGCGCGGGGTGGAGGGTGGAGCGGTGGGGCGCCGGTCGCCGGAGGGGAGCGCGCAGGGAGGGAGACGAGGGGAGATGCTGGCGGCCGCGGGCGGCGCCGGCGGGCGGAGCGCGGCTGCCGCGATGCTGCGCGCGGGGCTGGAGGAGGAAGGCGCGCGCGAGGTGCAGAGGGAGGAGGGAGAGAGCGTGGGGGAGCGGGGCGTGGTAGGTGGGGTGGGTCCCAGGCGGTGGGCCCAGGCGCGGGCAGGCGTGTGGTGTGCGCGTGTGTGTGGGTTGTGTGCGGTGAGCTGAGTGGGCAGGGAGGTGGGTGAGGGGTAGGATGAGGTGGCTGCACCTGAGTGGCTAGGGGAAAAGGGTGGGGTGAGGTGGCGTCTCGCTATTGGGTGGGGTGATGTGGCTGGGGTGTGTGGGTAGGTTAGTTGGGTAGCTATAGGATTTAGGGTGGGATTGGTTGGACCGATTTAAAATCCTGGGGGTGGTCGTTCGGGTCAATCGGCCCGTTCGACTGCCCCCACTAAAATTAATAAATATTTTTATTTGTGTTGTTAACACCGTTTGCAAACCGATAACACTCAAACAAAAATAATCCGGAGACCGGGCTTTGCATTTGAATAAAGATGGCGTTTAGAAAACGAAACTGGGTTTTGCGCAAATAGTTTTATGCAACAATGCATGATGATGACGATGCAATCCACAAATTCAACGCGATTTTCTAGTAGTGGTTTTGCGGGATGCCACAAGCGTGGAGCAAGTCTCATGAACGATGTCATGTAAGGTTAGCCCGGGCCGCTTCATCCCATCATACCGCAAGATGCAAAGTACACAAGAAGCAATTGATAATAAAAGCACCACCGCCCACAATGACCATTGTGTTCTACTCGTGCAATAGATCTACATATAGACACGTCTCTGATACCACTGTAGGGGTTCGTAGCATGGAAAACAAAAATTTCTACCGCATACAAACAAACAAGCCAAGATCTATCTACTAGATTGTAGCAACGAGTCGATGGAATAACTCACCCTCGAAGATTCCAAAGTGTTTAATGAGAGCGGATTCTCGTGGGTGATGTAGTCGTACTCTTGCCGATCTCAAGATCGTGTAGACGATCCTTCCGGCGCTGCGTTCCAGCAGCGCTCCCGTAGTCGGTCACACGTTCGGTACTCGATGAAGACCTTCCTCTCCCTTGTTCCAGCAGGCAGCGGAGGTTGTAGCACTCTCCTCGTGATTCCGGCAGCACGACGGCGTGGTACCGGAAGTAGAGGGGAGATCTTGCAGGGCTTCGCCTTAAGCCGGAGCGAGTATGGTGGACTATGAGAGAGGCCTCGGCGATCTAGGGGTTAGACACACCAAGGAGAGAGGGCTAGGCCGGCGGCTAGGGCTTGGGAAAGCCCCAAGTCGGTGGGTAGGGTTTGCCCTAGGGCGGCGGCGGCTGCAGGAGGGCCGGCGGCTAGGGCTAGGGTTTTGGGTGGTGGAGGTGTGTTCTTGGAGGGTCAGCCCTGCCCCTCCTTATATAGGTGGAGGGTGCCGGCAAGGGGGAGGGAGTCCTCCCCCAACTCGGCCTCCAAGGCCGGCGGTGGAGGGAGAGGGACTTCCTCCCCAAGTAGGTTTCCTACTCTCCCTCCACCAAGCAAACTTGCCGTTTGACTTTTCAAACTAGGATTTGATTTATCCCTTTATTTTGCTCAGCGATGACACCTAGTACATGATGCAACCATTCCAACTTGTTATGACACATTCATGTACCCTTCCCCTCTGGAGTGTCGGACATTTCAGAACCTTCTAGAACATTCCCGATGAAAACACCGGAACCATTCTCCAATCCCGAAATAGGACTTTCCTTATATGAATCTTATTCTCCGGACCATTCCGGATCTCCTCGTGATATCCCGGATCCCATCCAAGACTCCGAACAACATTCGGTCTCTTACTCATCATTCCATAACTACTCAACAACATCGAATCCTTAAGTGTGTCTCCCTACGGTTCGTGAATTATGCGGACATGATCGAGACACTTCTCCGAAAAATAACCAATAGAGGAATCTGGAAATTCATATGGCTCCCACATATTTCTACGATTACTTTGCGATCGAATGAACCACTTACATACGATACCAATTTCCCTTTGTCTCACGATAGTTTACTTATCCGAGGTTATGATCGTCGGTATCTCTGCATACCTAGTTCAAACTCATTACCAATAAGTACTCTTTTCTCGTTCCCGTGATATGTGATCCCTTGTGAGTCAGTCACATGCTTGCAAGCCAATTGGATGACATTCCACCGAGAGGGCCTAGAGTATATCTATCCGTCATATGGATGGACAGATCCCACTCTTGATCCATGTGTCTCAACCAATACTTTCCGAACACTCAATGCCACCTTTATAGCCACCCAGTTACGGTGTGGTGTTTGATGTCATCAAAGCATCCTTCCGGTGATGGTGATAAGCATGATCTCATGGTCCAAGGAATTAGGTTACTATGTATCAGAAAGCATATAGCAATTGAACTATTAAAATGACTTGATCTTTATGCTACGCTTATCTATAGGAGTATGTCTATCATACCATTCTCCTAACGATATGATCTTGTTGTTAACAACATCTCAATGTTCATGATAGGGAAACCACAATCATTTATTAACCAACAAGCTAGTATTATGATGAGGCTTTACTAGGGACTCTAATTTAGTTTACAAATCACACAAGTATTAATGTTTCCTGGTTAATACTATTATAGCATGAATGTAAACATTTATCATAAATACACAGATATAATAATAATTATATTTATTATTGCCTCTAGGGCATATCTCCAACACAAACATCCGTAACTACAGGAAAGTAATTAAGATATAAATCTAATCACAACCTTAAACTCTGAGACCCTACACTCCCTTGTGCAAAAGTGTCCTAACGGGGGTTTAGGTTTCTGTCACTCCGGCAACCCCACAATTAGTAGCAAATAAACAATGCATCCGCTAGGCCCATAAATGGTGAAGTGTCATGTAGTCGACGTTCGCATGACACCACTAGAAGAATAACACCACAACTTAAATACTAAACCATTGAATAATAACCCATCACAGATTCACTACTAACAACATGACTTCTCCCATGTCCTCAAGAACTAAACGAACTACTCACAAGACATCATATGGATCAAGATCAAAGATGATATGATAATGGATAACAATCTGAACATAAACAATAATCCAATGGTTCCACTCACAAGCATCAACTACAATAGTAATCAACACCGGGAAACTTCCCCCTAAGAACTAAGACAATATCCAACACAATTGTTACAACGGGACGGAGTGGTGACGATGATGCTGGTGGAGATGATGATGTGGATGATGATGATCCCGATGAATCCTAGCTTGATGACGGTGTTGATGGCGACGGTCTCCCCTCCTCGGGAAGGAATTCCCACGGCAGAAATCTGTCTGGCGGAGAGATCTTTCTCTCTTGGTGTTTCGCCCCCAGAGGCGACGGAAATCTATCTGTGATCGCCCCCCGAGGCTTAGGGCTCCGTAGGAAAGATATAGGCGAAGGGACGGAGTCGGAGGCCGGGCAGGTGGGCCACACCTGCCCTAGGCGCGGGGTCAGGTGGGCCCGCGCCTATGGGGGGTGTGGGCCCCCTGAGGCCCATCTCCGTCCCTCCTTTTGGTTTCCTTCGTCTTCTGGTAAAATAATATGTTTTCATATTTTTCTGGTATTTTTCTGATCTTCGCGAAATTGCACCGAAACGCCTTCTTTTTCATCAGAATCCAGACTCCGGCAGTTCATCCTACAAGAATCATCCAACATGCATAAACAGATGAAAAATTCATAAGTAATACCTCACAATAAGACAAACATCAATAAATAGAGATAAATTATGATATTATAATGATGATGCAAATTAGGCGTATCAGGGAGCGAGTGGAGGGGCATATTCAGAAAGTCCGGAAGTTCCGTAACGTAACAAATGTTGCACTAAGAAACGTAAAACGTCTTATATTTTGAACTGGAGGAAGTAAATGAGTACATCATATCTATGTAGTAGTATAAATTATCTTCAGATTTACTTTGGATTTGGTTCGCCTGTTTTTTCCTTTGGTGCACGGGTGGCACCACAAAGGTTTTTTTCTTCTGAGATGTTAAAAAATGATTTATTTGTTTTTGTTGAGAAACTGTTAAAAAGAGGATAGTTCACCACAAAGGTACGTTCTCGGGGGAGGGAGCATTCAGTTTGGTCTTGGGCCGTTCTCAATTTCACCTGGGCCGGGCCTCACGGGCCAAGAACCGCCTGATTTCCATAGTCGGTAACTAAACTCGTCTTCTTCCCAGGCTCGGACCGGATCTCATCCTTCTTTCTTCACCCCATTCCCGTCCCCGACGAGATCCCCACCTTCCTCCAAACCCTAACCCCAGCCATGGCCCCCGCCGCTGCCGCCGCCGCTGCGGCCAAATCCGATGACGAGGACGACTACGAGGAGTACATCCCCGTCTCCAAGCGCAGGGCCATGGAGGCGGATCGCCTCCGCCACCAGCGCCTCTCCAAGCCCGCCGCCCCCTCCTCCGCAGGCTCCCCCGCCTCACTCCCGCCGCCTCCACCCCTACCGACGAACAACCCCGCAGCCGCCCCCGATGCCCCCGCCGCCAAGCCCAGCCTCCTCGTCACGTCCACGCAGCTCAAGCGCGCCGCCCCGGAGGTCACCGCCACCGAGCAGCTCATCCTGCAGGAGAAGGAGATGATCGAGAACCTCTCCGACCGCAAGACGCTCATGTCCGTGCGGGAGCTCGCCAAGGGCATCACCTATACCGAGCCGATCCGCACAGGCTGGAAGCCGCCCCTGCGGCTCCGCCGCATGCCGCGCGCCAAGGCCGACGAGCTCCGCCGCAAGTGGCACATCCTCGTCGAGGGTGACGAGGTACCGCCGCCCGCCCGTGACTTCCGCGACCTCAGGTTCCCCGAACCCGTCCTCCGCATGCTCCGCGAGAAGGGCATCGTGCAGCCCACGCCCATCCAGGTGCAGGGGCTTCCCGTGGTGCTCTCCGGGCGTGACATGATCGGCATCGCCTTCACCGGGTCCGGGAAGACGCTGGTCTTTGTGCTGCCGCTCATCATGGTGGCGCTGCAGGAGGAGATGTTGATGCCCATTGTGCCTGGCGAGGGCCCGTTTGGGATGATCATATGTCCATCACGAGAGCTGGCCAAGCAGACATATGATGTGATTGAGATGTTCCTCACTCCACTCAAGCAGGCTGGGTTCCCAGAAATACGACCGCTGCTTTGCATTGGGGGTATAGACATGAGGACACAACTCGATGTGGTGAAGAAGGGTGTACATATTGTGGTAGCTACACCTGGACGGCTCAAGGATCTTCTTGCAAAAAAGAAGATGAACCTTGACAATTGCAGGTATGTGTCTGGCTTTCTGATTAATATGGTGTTTTTGTACCTTTGACAGATAATACATTTGAATTATTTTGCCAGTCTCATAGGTTCATATATTCTTCTTAGTGCGTAGAGCTTGATTAAAAAGTTTGAACTCAAAATAGTTGCTGAATTGCAAATACAGCAGGATATGTTCTCCAAGAACCCTGTTTTCTGATATGCCCGACAAAACATATGTACTGTATTTGTTCTCATCTGCACCAGAACATGTGATACTAGATTGGTGAGTGTATTTCTCATGGGTAAAACATAGAGCTGACGGCTGTTGTCTCGTGTCTAGTTCTTCAATGACTGATGCACACTTGTACATGTGAGAATTGTAGAAGGAATATGAGAACATGGACTGGGTAGAGAAAACTTTAGATAAAATCGTTGAACAAAGGGTTATTGTTCTTCTTGGCTAATGCCAATGATTACAATATGCATTGTGTCATATAGAGGGCTGTTCTAATGAACATCAGCTGGATCCAGATCAATCTAAATGCAAACTTGCCTTACTGAGTAGCAGTGATCTGGTAATGGCCAGACAGCACAGTTTACGGGGTGGTATTTAGGAGTAAAATAAGACCATTGACTCGGTAGATAAGATTGTAGACGCGGTAAAGACAATTGGTTTGATCTTCTTGGTTAATGCACAGCTCCCTGATTGAGTGGCTATCCCATGCAAAGTGTGACACGTCGAAACCACTTTGCAAGGGCCTTGGTTCAGCCGCATTGCTTATACCTTGGATGATCTGGAAGCATAGGAATAGCTGCGTCTTCGATAGACTATATCCCTCGTGCAGCAATCTGCTTGCCGCCATCAAGGACGAGGCTTGCTTATGGGCTAGGGCAGGGGCGCTAGGTCTCAGAGCTGTTTTACCACGATGTGGGATGTACATTGAGCGACCACCTTTTGTACTGAATCCTAGGAGGCTTGTAACTATTCTGTCTTTTCAATGAACGAAACGCAAAGGTCCTTTGTGTTTTCTCAAAAAAAAAAATTACAATATGCATCTTATTGTAGAGGGTTTGCCCAACAAACGTAGGCCAGATCAGTAGATAAACTTGTGTATTTGATAGATCAAATAAGCGATCATTTTCATAAGCAATGAACTATTTAGGAAAATAGATAAATCTGCTAGAAGAACCATCCTGATCGAAGATGTGGACCATCGCCACAGTACCAATGAATATATATTTTTCGTGCACGAACAACGCGCATGATCGGTAACTTCTGGATGCATATGAGTGGTTGGATTTTTTGTCCTCAATCATGCTGCACATCATCATTGAAAGCACTTGTTGGACAAGGGATGTACATAATAAGCAAATACACCATTATTTTGAAGCACTAATATAGCCTTTTTTTCTAATAGATTAGCACCTTCATGCATAACTTAGGGTTTTGTGATTTCCAAAGAATGAAGGTTGAAATAAGTTTGAGTAAGAATGATACATTGGATAGGAGTAGTCTGACGTGTTTATGTCTTTCTGTTTCTTTTACGTCCCTGACTTCTACACTTCAGGATATGTCTGTTGAATTAAGCATATTTTTAGTAGTTATTATCTATAATTTCAATGCTCAACCCTTACTACGTGACTGCAACTTGAAAACTGTATGCACTAGATTTTAAGAAGAGAGCACATCTCCAGTGAAGATATATAACGAGTGAACATGAATTGGTTTGCATGGAATATTTTAACATGTCTGTACTTGTCACATTTTCACACTGATATTCCATCTTGTTGAAAGGCTTAGTTGTTTGCATTTCACTAAGAACGCTTCTATAAGTTACAAAATAAGGTTCTGAGGAACGTATCACTATATATGCAATCAATGTTCAAGGTTAAGAACTCTAAACAGAATCTAGGGGCTTAAAGCTGAAAATTCCCCTGCTCAATATGTATGTTTTTGCTGTGAAGTCTGTCCAAAGACTACAGAATATCCCCCATTTCCTAGAAGATAACCACTCTTTTGTTAATGCAAATGCTTTAATCTGTATTATCATGTTCTATATTGGATTATTTACATTAATAAAACTTCAAACAGTTCTCAAATTTCTTAATAGTGCTTTCTTTATTTGCACAGGTATTTAACCTTAGATGAAGCTGATAGGCTGGTTGATCTTGGGTTTGAGGATGACATTCGGGAGGTTTTTGATCATTTCAAGGCACAAAGGCAGACCCTTTTGTTTTCTGCTACTATGCCAAAGAAGATTCAGAACTTTGCAAAGAGTGCCCTAGTGAAGCCAGTTATTGTCAATGTTGGAAGAGCTGGAGCAGCAAATCTTGATGTCATCCAAGAAGTTGAGTATGTCAAGGAAGATGCCAGAATTATATACCTCCTCGAATGCCTTCAAAAGACTCCGCCTCCTGTTCTTATATTTTGTGAAAACAAAGTCGATGTCGACTACATCCATGAGTATCTTCTTCTGAAGGGTGTTGAAGCTGTTGCGATCCACGGAGGGAAAGACCAGGAGGAAAGACAGAACGCGATTGAGTTCTTCAAGAATGGAACGAAGGATGTTTTGGTAGCTACTGATGTTGCCTCAAAGGGTCTTGATTTCCCTGATATCCAGCATGTGATCAACTACGACATGCCCGCCGAGATAGAGAACTATGTCCACAGGATTGGTCGAACCGGTCGATGTGGAAAAACCGGCATAGCAACAACTTTCATTAACAAGAACCAGACCGAGACCACGCTTCTCGACCTTAAGCACTTGCTCAAGGAAGCGAAGCAGAGAATACCACCAGTGCTCGCTGAGCTCATTGACCCGCTGGAGGACGCGGAGGCTATTGCCAAGGAAAGTGGTGTCAAGGGATGTGCATTCTGCGGTGGTCTTGGACATCGTCTTGCTGACTGTCCGAAGCTGGAGCACCAGAAGTCTGTGGCGATCGCCGGCTCCAGAAGAGATTACTATGGCGGTGGCGGTTACCGAGGAGAAATATGAGCTCCTTGTATCTCTGTATGTGGTGTTATCAAGAGTTGCAGTGCTCTGCATCTTCAGTTCATCCATGCTGGAGATAGATATCTGGTACGATCTGAAGTTCCCCACCTAGTTATGATACGATCTGAAGTTCCCTACCTAGTTATCATGCTTCTCGTCCTCGAGGAATTATCAGTAACCTTTTCGTGCGTCATCATCGCATTATATTTCAAGCGCTGATGAATTGTTGTACTAGTGTAATATATTTCTTTGCATATTAACCTGACCTGTTGTGAAATGTAAAATTTCGAGTGGCAGCTATTCTGGCGGGGCAGTAACCTGATTCTTGAGCATTGGTACCATCCCTGAATATCTTACACAAGTACGATTGTCTGTCAGCGAGAGCTGTGAAGCTTGTAACAGTTATGTAACCTCTGGAATGTTTAGCCACGAATATCACAGTATATACTACTCCCTCTGTTTCAAAATATAAGACGTTTTAGGTTTATGAAGAAGATGAATCTAGACTTATTTTAATATGTAGATTCATTCCAAAGTTGAGTGAACCTAGATACTAAAACAAGTCTAGATTCATTTTCTTTACAAACCTAAAACGTCTTATATTTTGAAACGGAGGGAGTAGTACGTGGACCTACTGATGATGTGAGCCGATGCTATTTATTTTTGGAGTACACTGTCCTGCTGCGGTCGCCTGCCGCAGAAGCAAAATCCCACTCAGGCGGCAGGCTGGCAACTGTGGAGCACGGGTACCAGTGTAAATACTAGTACTGGTCATGTACCAGCAGGGATGGAGACAAACATGCCAGTCCCTGGTTGCAGTGTTCATTTTTATGCAACTTCTACAATGGCAAAGCCAGGCTACAGTGACGGCATGAATATTTGAGAAGGGACACGGCTCAATTTTGTCTTGCTGATTTGCCTTCTCTCTTTTTCCTTCGGCTCCATTTGCAACCTTGGGATTTCCTTTTCTTTCCGAAATGCCTTTGCATGAACAATATTTTTTCTTTAAAACAGGACAAAAGATTTGTCATTTTTATTGATTAAGAAGAAGCTTTAGAGATGTCTTATAAACCAAGCTTTGGTAAAGCCAGGGCAACAAATAGATACAAGCCTACTCCCGTGGCGTTAAAATACCAAGCGCTTCTGCTCCGGTTGGACGAATTGTTTCAAAAGACCCTCGCGTTTCTCTCCATCCAAATCTCTCATGAGACTAGCATTGCAAGGGAGACAAGTGCTTTTCTTGATTGGCCTCTCTTTCGAATGTCCCCGTTCCACCAATATCTCACACTTTGGAAGGATGCCCAAGCTTGCGGTTGTAAGTCAATGTGCCCAAGCCACGCCTTTAGAGATGACCAAATACAAGTGTAACGGCATTTGGATTAAAAGTGTGAGGCCAATTCTCTCTTTGCTCGAGCCTATCCGCCGCCCACACTCAGTTTGGAGGATCAACCATGTGAATATTTTGCACTTGGGGAAACCCATGGTTTTCAAACCAATGAAGGCATCAAAGAGGAGGTGTGGCCCAAAAATTGCATCTTATAAGCCGGCTTTGATGAGTAGCTCCTGTCTTTTCCAAACTTCCAACCAATAGAGTCGGAGGCATTCGAGTTGAGTCGAACATTGTCAAGCATTTCCCACAACTTGCCGAACTGAATGACGTGCTCTGCCATAAGGCCATGATGGGTGTTTAATTGGGAGACCCAAAAGTTGTTTTCCATTGCGATCCTCACGGAACAACTCTTTTCCTTTGCAATCTCGAAATTTCTCGGGGCAATATCCTTAGGCCGCATGCCTTCTAGCCAAGTCGACTCCCAAAATAAGGCCATCTCTCCATTTCCTAGAAAAACCATCGTGGCCGCTGCAAAATGTTCTCTATCCTTTGTAGTGCAAGGTGTGCCGAGTCCCATCCAAGGTTTGGGGCCATCCTTCCATTCGTTCCAAAGCCACCGCAATCTCAAAGCCGAGGCAATTTTTGAAAGGTTAAGGATTCCAATCCCACCATATTGCTTTAGCTTGCAAACTTGTTCGAAAATGCCGTGCCAACGTGGGCAGGAGCGGTAGTTGGCGATGCCACGGAGGCGGAGCCGTTTGTTACTTATTTTTTTCGAATCGGAGCCTTTAAATACTCTTTTTGTTCCAACTGGATCCGTTTGGTCCAAGCCCTATTATCCGTTCTATGGAACGGTAAACATAGAGTGCCGCTACTGATTGTAACTTTTTATGACAATGCATATCTTTTTTTTCTCGAAAAGGGGATAACACCCCGGCCTTTGCATCAGTCCATGCATACAAACTTTTATCAATGTATAAATCAGAATTCCACGATCAAACTGCAGATTCCTTGCAGGTTTGCAAGATCATGAAACGCAGGCGTTCTTCAGAACTCCAGACTAGCACAGCATGTCATGTCCCTCTCCCAGTACATAGAGGAGTATGGGTACACCAGTAGTACTCAGAGACATTTTCCCAGGCTCTGCGTCTGCAGCATCGGCACACACACACACACACACACAGTGATGCGTCGGCCTCGCTATTTAATCGCAGCGGGACAAAAGCTACGCAACGAAACCAGCTCTAGGAACAGAAGCTGCTCATAAGCTTTGGAACAGAAGCCAGCTCTAGGAACAGAAGCTGCTCATAAGCTTTGGAACAGAAGCCAGCTCTAGGAACAGAAGCCAGCTCTAGCGCACACACACACACACACACAGTGATGCATGCTGCTGCTAACCGGCAGTAGCTGCCATCATTTCTCCAAGCTTTCCGTAGGACAAAGACACGTTGGTTGCCAATGAACAGTTTTAGAGATTCAGATCGACTGAAGACCAGAAGAGAAAATACAGTTTACCAAATAAATTAAACTGCGTGAATGTGACCGTACCCAACACGAGCATCTGGGTTTTCCAAAACACTACTTGTTAATGTCAAATGCAATGCCAAATGATCATTGTTTTTCATGACCTAGCGAATATTGGGGTCGTGGAGCTTTAAGAGCATGTGCAGCGTTATAAAAATCCTGAGTCTAAGGGCTCTTAGACATAGGTCTAAACAGTGGAAAGAGTGGTACTAAGAAAAAGATTCTTCAAGCTGAGTCTAGTGCTAGACACACCTCCAAGCTGAGTCTAACCAATTAAAATACATTTTCAATCTATCGTTTGGCTAGCAATCACTCTGTTCACGGCAGGAGAGAAGAAATTGGGTGGAAAAAGCTGTCAGTTTTTCAGTTTCGTGGGCCCTTCTTGGTGAGTCTAAACGCTGCAGCAATTTCCTTCCGTTAGACATGAGTTAGCTTTTTTTCTTAGACATGGCCATACGCTGTACATGCTCTAATGGCACGTACAATGCAGTGATGTCAGCCTTTTCTTAATTGCTACATTGGATTTTTGCTACATTGGAGGTAAAAGAAATAAGAAAGAGAAAATTGTCTTTCCTTAGCTAATGGATGATCTCTTAGAAATAAGAGAAGACTATTTTCTCCATTATACCACATGTCTTCTCTTAGAAAAACACTTTTTTACTAAAAATAATTAATTCTCATTAATTGTTAGAGACGGCAATAAGAGAGAATGCATTATACAACCTATATACAGTGTCTTCTCTAGATAATGTGGAGGGCTAAGAAAAGACATGCCTTCTCTAGCATTGTACATGACAAGATTGACCAAGCCAATAAAATTGTCCATCGACTTTACATGGAAAGAATACTCTCTCCATGCTAAAATGCATAACTTTCTAGATTCAGTTTTAGTTTCTACTCCCTCTACTGCGATATATGAGTCGTTTTAGCGAGCCGTTTTAGATTTCAATAGATGGAATAAGTTGCAACTTCTATCATTTTAAAAAAATGTGATAAAAGAATATAATACTCCGTATTACATAACCAATAAAGTGTTTGTTAGCAATATTCATTGCTCACCGATTGTGTGATTTAGCTGCTCGTGCATTCGAGAAACAGTAGCCATCAATTTTCCAAAATCAACTCGTGAAAAAGATGGAAGCAACTGTTTCAAAAGCAAATCCATACATCAGATAAAGCTCGAGTGGATGGTTCACTTAACAAATCTTCGTCCTTGTGACATGAGCCTTTATTTGTACGGCCGGGAAATGTGCAAGCTAAGCTTTTGAATTAAATGGAGCATTACTCAGCTTGTACCTAGCTAGGTGATGGCATCAACAGTGGAGGCAATGTGACAGAACGACGACTCCTAGGTCCTTAGCTATGTAGAATGTGGGGCAGGGGCTCACTTTCTTTGAGGAAGTAGAACACCATTTATTTCCTTCTGGTTAAAAAGGTGGCATGTTGTAAGGTGTTTGGCTGTAAAGGAAAAAAAATCGGTGTACTGCAAACATCATTGGTCTGGAGTCCTCTTGTAAGGATGGTGAACTTGACAAGGCATGCAGATCAGCAGATGGAAGTAGACCTCACAACATCCCTCTTTCCTTTCTCTTGCTATTGTTGAATTCTGTGGAGATTTTCATGTTGCACCTTTCTGTTAATACGGGAAAGGCTAATGAATGTATTTCCTAGGAGCATCTTCAGTAGACCTCCTACTGTAGGTCTGTACCCTAAAAGTCATTTTTAATGTTTTTTCTTGTTCAACATGTCTTTCCTTTTTCTTGTTAGTGTCGAATTTTGTTTAAATTTGAATTTGTACCTTTTTGTTTTTGTACCAAAAGTATTCATGAATATGGCTAAAAATGTTATGGATTACTTCTGGATACGGTTATAGATACGGATAGTACTCCACGGATGCGGAAGAAGAAGTTATTTTACTAGTATCCACCCTTATCCAAACATATACCATATTTCACGGTACATTCGGTAATTGTGCAAAAATATCCAACAACTAATGCATTGAACCATAGACCCAATAACATATAAAATATTGGTGACGTATTTCAGCTCCATCCATTCCACATGCTATATATGCTGTCTATAGTTTTTTGCAACAATTAGACGTAGATTTGGTAGTTTTTTTTTGCAAAATTCCTGAATTATGGTAGTTTTTTGAAACCCTATAGCTCCAATTATGGTTGCAAAATGCAATTTTCTCTGCCCTCTTGGGCCTACCCCTGAGTGCTTCTTTCTGGCTGTTCTGTTCTTGCCGTCATGTCAGAAATCAGTCCTCTGTAGTATGAGTTGCTAATCGGTTACCAAATCCCAGTCTATTTTTCTTTGAAACTCTATGTAGCACTTGCGTAATTTTGTACTAGTACATTCTTTTGTTAGAACCTCATAAGCACATGGTGTTCCTGCATTTTATAAAGAAGAATAACAAGGAACACGTGCAGAAAACTTAAGATCTTGGCACCTCTTGCATGGGCTACTTTTTGAGTAATGAAATTCGTGCGGGGAAACCCTCATCCCGTGTTTGCCTACAAAACATGTCAAAACCAAAAACACGTTGAGACGCTCTATAATTTTTTTGCCTCCCCTCACCCAATATAAGATCTTCGTTGGAGTTTATTATAATCCAAATTTATAAAGGAGGTTAACTTCTGACGAGAGGAACGGGCCCAACTCCCTCTTAATTGTTACATATCTCGTGGGATGTTACCTTCGATCACAGTCTTCCAAATAAAGAACGGTATGAGAAATTGGGCGCATCACGGGCGCCAAATATGTGAGAACCTTTGTATCCTGCTTTGTTATGTTTTTTCCGTAAACTTTCAATTTAGGATGTTTCTAATTTTTAGTTGACCGGGAATTAGTTTAATTCTCATTCAGGTGATATCATGCAACCACTTACAACTACAAATATTTTAGTTCTAACTGCATTTGAAACTAAAATTCCCAGTTGCAATTCTACTTTTTTTTTTTGAAATAGGAATAATGGCCTGGCCTCTGCATCCTAGGATGCACACAACCCTAGTCGCAATTCTACTTGCATATGAAAAGTCCCACTTGCAACTCACATGATGCAAAACTTAATTCTCGATCGACTTCGAATTAGGGAGAGTATGCCTTTTAATCTATGAGATGAGACAAATCTCTTGCCTTCGTTAAAAAAGAAAGAAATTGGAGGCATGACACTACACACGCGCGGTGGAAACATTTCTCCAAAAGAAACATAATGGAGTATAAAAAAGACTGGCAACTCCAGAAGTCCTGTGACCGGCCAACATCGATCAGTAGAAACTTCTCCTCCACTTAGCAGCGAGCACTCACACTGCCTCCTGCAGTCCCGCCTTCCGACGCCACTCTCCACGGCTCTACGCGCGACGCCGCGCAATGGGGATGCGGCAGTTGGCGTGGCCCCTCGCCAGCGCCGCCGCGTGCCTCCTGCTCGCCGTGCTCGTCGTCTTCGTCGCCGCCTCTGTCCATGGAGCTGGCGTGCCATCGTCGTCCGCGGGCATCGGCCGCGGCCGCGCCGTCGTAGCCACCTCCGCCGCCTTCGACGCCACCCGGTGCAAGGAACAGAGTCAGAGGAAAGGTGGCGGCGCAGAGACGTTGGCAGGCCTCGACGACGACGACGACAAGCGGGTCGTGCCGACCGGCCCGAACCCGCTGCACAACAGATGAGACGCACGGCGGCGCGGCCACGTACGTTCGTCTGAACTGTACAGCTAGCTTCTTAAGGAAGGAGAAGAAACCGAATCCAAGATCATGGCTGTCTTGCTGTATGTTAGTGAGCATTTTCAGTTGATTTGGTTTTTTCCCCTTTCTTCTTGGTTCTCCCCCCATTGAGTTCTTCATCGTGGAATAGTCCTAGTTACTTACATTAACTGAAGCTGCGTGCATATATATCTGTTGAAGAGAGGTCTCTCCCTGCTTTTTTTTTTCTTACTTAATCTCCTCTGAATCTCGCATGAACAGTTGTGGTTGTACATATACTGTCTGCACCAAGAGCTGACTTTGCCCGGCTTAATCAGATCGCTCCTCTAATCAGATTCATTTCAATACATGTTTTATTTGTCCCGATGAAGAAACTTGATGCGTTGGAGTGCAGGATGAGGAAAAGAAACATGATGTGGTTAGGGTGCACTCACTGAAGATATTCAATCTCGGTCTGTCTGTTTGTCTGCAGTTCTGTACATAGGGATGCATTCACTCACTGATCATGCTGCCGTTTCCGATGCTGAAGAAAGTCATCAGCCGTCATCGCTCGTCTCGCCAGATTGAAGCAAAACTTCTATCTCTGTATATCGTTGTGAATGACTTTGATCTTTGATCTTGACGAAGCAAGCAATCGATCGATCGGCAAATGTATGTCTCTTGTGTTTGCTAATTTCGGGTTCTTATTTCTTTTTCTTAAAACAGAGGCAAAAGTTCCGCTCCAATATATTAGTTAAGATGACAAAAAAAGAGAATTATTCGATTAATTAAGGAAGACCGGACGAAAACTGCTACGTACAATAAACCCACATGGGGACCATGCAACTCTCCGACCACCTAGGTAGACCAACAGACCCATAAAAGCTGCAAACTCTCGACTACTAGTAGAAAACCGAAAACCGATCTTTGGTCCAGAGCGGTCCAGAGCACTAGTCCCGATTCTGGTATAAACTGGAACTAATGTCCTGGTTCGTATGAGAACTTTAGCCCCGGTTCGTATGAGAACTTTAGCCCCGGTTCGTTTAACAAACCGGGGCTAAAGGGTCTGGCGCTGGAAAAGAGCAGATGCGTGGACCTTTAATCCCGGTTTATTTCTCAAACCAGGACTAAAGTCTCCGACTATATCTTCTTCCTCTTTCCAGCCCGAGCCATTTCAAGCTCACACAATCATCCCTCTCAAATTTCTTCCCTCAAGCTCGAGTTTTTCTCCATTTTTCTTAAGATTTGTGAAGATATTTTGGCTCCACATCTATCAAGGGTCCTAAGAGGTTAGCAACTTCATCATTTCAGCTCTCTTTGCTTGTTTTAGCTCATTTCATGCTCTAGAAATGGATAGATTTTGTGTGGGTTCTATCTCTGTATATCTGGTTAATTTGGCATATATAGTTCTCGAAATTCATTTGATTCATCGAAGCACGCATAGATACATGAGTTCATCCTATATACATATCTTGGTTTGACACGTTGTCTTGAAATCCGGTTGGTTCACAGTGCATCATGTCATCGTCAAGCAACAAAATATTCTTCTTTCTTCTACCTGTCGTCACAAAATCCATTGAAACAAAAATAAGTACTAAAACTATGAAGGCACACATATATATAGTGACGCCCTAGCATTTTAGTTAATCATCGGCCGATTAAGCAAGAAAAAAAACATGAGCACGCCAAGGAGCTACCAAATTAAATTAGGGAGTGCATCTATGGCGAGCTCCTCGAAGATGTCTGAGGACGAGGCATCCTAAGACATCTTCGAGAAGCTCTGCCATAGTGGTGTCCCTGCTATCACACACCATCTTTCAGTTCATATCTTTTCTAGCTAAATTAGTATGCTGGTGGAGCTAACTAATTTCACATATTAGGGAGTGCCTCTACGATGAGCTCCTCGAAGATGTCTGAGGACGAGGTCCTAAGACATCTTCGAGAAGCTCCGCCGTAGTGGTGTCCCTGGTCTCTCACACGATCTTCCTTGCAGTTGATAGTTCACAAGGAAGCCTATTTATAGATTAAGCATCACAACATAGTGTCGACACTCATGACATAATGTCGACACTCACCCCTTTCATAGTGTCGCCACCCATTGAAACAATGTCGCCACTCACTGGCATAGTGTCCACTCACGACATATAGTGTCGTCACCCACTTTTAGTCCCGATTGGAGACACCATTCAGGACTAAACGGGCTCATGTCGGCCCCAACCTACCGCAACCCCTTTAGTCCTGGTTGGTGTGTCCAACCAGGACTAAAGATGTAGTAGAAAGTTTTTTAAATCAGTGCTTATTTGATGTATACGATATGTTCTTTTATTTTTAGACTAGTACTACTCTTAGCATCATGATTTTGTTTGATGAACTTATAAAATGCAGATGAGACGGCAATGGATGTACGCTGACCGAATCTCTGACGAGTTCATTAAAGGCGTGCGTTCTTTTCTCGTTGTGGCAGAGGCAAACAAGCGGAATGGTTTTATCTGTTGTCCATGTGGTGAGTGTCGGAATCAGAAGGAATACTCTTCCTAAAGAGTCCTTCATGGCCATTTGTTTTGGTTCAGTTTCATGTCTGGCTATAATTGTTGGACCAAGCACGGAGAAAGAGGGGTTATGATGGAAGACAACGAAGATGAAGATAATGATGACATCTATCCTATGTCCCCTGAATACGGTGGTACTACAATGGAAGACAATGATGAAGAAGAAGAAGCAGAAGAACGTGCATCATATGAGCCAGATGATGATCTTGGTCGGGCCATTGCTGATGCAAAGGGAGAATGTGATAGCGAAAGGGAGAGGTTGAAATTTGAGCAGATGTTAGATGATCACAACAAATTGTTGTACCCCAATTGCGAAGATGGCCATAAAAAGCTAGGCATCACACTGGAATTGCTGCAATGGAAGGCAGAGGTTGGTGTGCCTGACAAGGGATTTGAAAAGTTGTTAAATATAATGAAGAAGCTGCTTCCAAAGGATAACGAACTGCCCACCAGTACTTACGAAGCAAAGAAGGTTGTCTGCCCTCTAGGATTAGAGGTACAGAAGATACATGCATGCATTAATGACTGCATCCTCTATCGCGGTGAGCAGTACGAGAATTTGGATGCATGCCCGGTATGCACTGCATTGCGGTATAAGATCCGACGAGATGACCCCGGTGATGTTGAGGGGGAGCGCACGAGGAAGAGGGTTCCTGCCAAGGTGATGTGGTATGCTCCTATAATACCACGACTGAAATGTTTGTTCAGAAACGAAGAGCATGCCAAATTGTTGCGATGGCACAAAGAAGACCGTAAGAAAGACGAGATGTTGAGACACCCCGCTGATGGGTCGCAACGGAGGAAAATTGAGAGAAAGTAACCGAACTTTGCAGGTGACGCGAGAAACTTATGGTTTGGTCTAAGTACGGATGGCATGAATCCCTTTGGGGAGCAGAGCTGCATTAATAGCACATGGCCTGTGACTTTGTGTATGTATAACCTTCCTCCTTGGTTGTGCATGAAACGGAAATTCATTATGATGCCAGTGCTCGGCCAAGGCCCGAAGCAACCCGGCAACGACATTGATGTATACCTAAGGCCATTAGTTGAAGAACTTTTACAGCTGTGGCACGGACAAGGTGTACGTGTGTAGGATGAGCACAAACGCGAGGAATTTAACCTACGGGCATTGTTGTTCGTAACCATCAATGTTTGGCATGCTCTTAGTAACATTTCAGGACAGACAAACAAGGATACAATGCATGCACACACTATTTAGATGACACTGAAAGTATTGCAAGAAGAATGTGTACCTAGGGAATCGTTGTTTTCTTCTGCACACGCATTCCCTAAGAAGGAAAGGCAAGCATTTCAATGGTGAAGTAGATCACCGGAGTAAGCCTGTCCGTCGTACTGGTGATGCTGTATTTGATAAGGTGAAGGATTTAAAAGTAATCTTTGGAAAGGGTCCTGGCGGAAAGTCCGTTCCGAAGGACGCTGGCGGACACGCACCCATGTGGAAGAAGAAATCTATATTTTGGGAGCTACCCTATTGGAAAGTCTTAGAGGTCCGCTCTGCAATCGACGTGATGCACCTGACGAAGAATGTTTGCGTGATAGGCTTCTTGGGCGTGTATGGAAAGAATAAAGATAAACCAGAAGCACGACAGGACCAAGAGCGTATGAAAGACCGAGAAGGCAGGCATCCAGAGTTTTTTCAAGGTACTTCCAGCTACGCTCTTACCAAGGAAGAGAAGGAAATATTTTTTGAATGCCTGAGTAGTATCAAGGTTCCTTCTGGCTTCTCGTCCAATATAAAGGGAATAATAAATATGGCAGAGAAAAAATTCCAGAACCTAAAGTCTCATGACTGCCACGTGCTTATAACGCAGTTGCTTCCGGTTGCTTTGAGGGGGCTTCTGTCGGAAAATGTTAGAGTACCCATTGTGAAGCTATGTTCGTTCCTCAATGCAATTTCTCAGAAGGTAATCGATCCAGAAAGTCTACCAGGGTTACAGAAAGATGTGTTCCAGTGTCTTGTCAGTTTTGAGTTGGTGTTCCCACCATCCTTCTTCAACATAATGACGCACCTTCTAGTTCACCTAGTCAAAGACATTACCATTCTCGGTCTTGTATTTCTACACAATATGTTCCCCTCTGAGAGATTCATGGGAGTCTTAAAGAAATATGTCCATAACCGTGCGAGGCCAGAAGGAAGCATCTCCAAGGGATATGGAACAGAGGAGGTCAATGAGTTTTGTGTTGACTTTATTCCTGACCTTAAGCCGATCGGTGTACCTGAATCACGGCATGAAGGAAGACTTAGTGGAAAAGGCACGCTAGGAAAGAAGCAAAAATATGTATGGACTGACATTCTTTCACTAAAGCACACTATACAATTCTGCAAAGTTCCACCTTGGTGGCTCCATATATCGAGGTACACAAGAATATTGTACACTCGAACTACCCGGGGCAGTCTGACAGGTTGATTAGAGATGAACACATGAAGATTTTTGGCGGTTGGTTGCACACACATCTCATGAATGACACCACTGTTGAAGTCAGTTGTACTTGTTGGCCAGTCTCCATCTTCAACTATATTGACTTTCCAAGGGTACGAGATCAATGGGAATATATTTTACACGCACGCCCAAGATAAAAAGAGCACCAACCAAAACAGTGGTGTCCGATTTGATGTAACAGACGAGAATGGGAAAAAGGACACATTTTATGGTTACATAGAGGACATATGGGAACTTGACTATGGTCCTAGTTTCAAGGTCCCATTGTTTCGATGCAAATGGGTCAAGATGACAGGAGGTGGGGTAACGGTAGACCAGCTGTACGGAATGACAACAGTGGATCTCAATAATCTTGCGTACGGAGACGAACCATTCGTCCTTGCCAATGATGTGGCTCAACTTTTCTATGTGAAGGACATGTCTACTAGACCGAGAAAAAGGAAAGATAAGCAAAAGAATATAATATCATACGATGAGCCAAAGCGCCACATAGTTCTTTTAGGAAAAAGAAACATGGTGGGAGTTGAGGACAGGATAGATATGTCAGAAGATTATGACAAATTTTATGAAATTCCGCCATTCAAAGTGAAAACTGACCAAAACATATCGCTAAATAAGGAAGATGCTCCATGGTTACGGACAAGAAGAGAACCAAAACACTAGATGTGGATGTTGGTGATGTAATGTATTAAACCTTTTGTGAATTAATCCTATTTTTAATTTATTAAAGGAAGATGATCCATGGTTAATAAAGGAATTTCTGAGATTGCTGTAGGCAGGTACCAAAACTGTAGACTAGGTAACATTTAGACATTTATTAATATTAAAAACTGGGACAAACCGGGACTAGCTAACACTGAGGACTAAAGCCACCCCTTTAGTCATAATCATGCCTAGTCCTATAGTACACAGCTTCAGGGTCTTCTTCGTCATCGTCATCATCACCTTCCACTCCAGAGATCCTCAGCCCAGCCATGGCATATACTGGGGGCACCTGCCACTCCGGCCTCGGATTCACGGTGGGCGGGGGAGGGGCCTTCTTGTGGCTCTGTGGCGGGTATACTTGTCGGCACCGCAGGCGAGGATGGTCTCCCCTGGCGATGTAGCGCATCACGCCGATGATAGTACGGTTCACCCACCATAGACGCCGACCGACTTCATTGTGGTTCACCGGGGGCGGGCCATCACCCTCGTACCTGGCGAGCTCCCTTTCCCGTCGGTTAGCGAAGAAGGCATTCCAGGTGTGATAGTTGTCAGGATCCCACTGGGGATCGATCCCCTGCTCCGGCGTGAGCTCGTGGTAGAAGTGGTTCGTGATGGCCGCCTGTCGGGCAGAGCCTTGAGGCACAGGAGGGACAGGAACCCCTCCAGTGCTCAGCATCCAGCCGGCGGCCGGCCGGTAGCCCGGCGGGCAAGGGTAGCTGGAGGCCCACAACACCAGGGTCTCCTCGAGGGTTAGAATGGCCCAGTAGGAACTGTCCATAGTTGTGAGATAGGAAGGTGTGGATGTATGGATAGCCATGGCGTGGTCGGCCTATATATAGATGGAAAGTGCTGGAAAACATGGCGGGAAATGGTGGGATATGGCGGGAAATATCTTTAGTCCCGGTTAGTGGATACAACCGGGACTAAAAGCACCGTTCAGAGGGAAAGGGCGGGAAAACATGGCGGGAAGCGGTGGGATATGGCGGGAAATATCTTTAGTCCTGGTTAGTGGCTACAACCGGGACTAAAAGCACCGTTCAGAGGGAAAGGGCGGGAAAACATGGCGGGAAGCGGTGGGATATGGCGGGAAATATATTTAGTCCCGGTTAGTGGCTACAACCGGGACGAAAAGCACCGTTCAGAGGGAAAGGGCGGGAAAACATGGCGGGAAGCGGTGGTCCAAGAGACCTATCATGTTCGAGGTTTCATGGCTTTCGGTCCAAGAGACGGATGTTATGTGTTGAATCGCGGCATAGTTTGTGATACGGTGCCCATATTGTGCATGCATGTGTATACTGGGATGTAGAACAATGTTGCAGGAGGAAGTTTTCCTTTTCGTCGCTCGAAAAAGCCATTTTCCATTTTCCGAGCGCAAAAAGACAGGTCGTTTTGTGAAGCAGCAACCAAAATGCAGTTACAGAATGCCACCATCCCATTTTTCTAAAATAGTAGACCACCTTACGTGAACTATATCCCAACCGGGGGATCTCAAACCTTTCTGTCCTTCCCGGGTGAAAAAGACAAATGTCTGCCGAATCAGTAGGAAGTGGGTCCGGTTTGAACTATAGGTACATGATCTAACGTCCGTGATTTTTTGACAAAAATCATTTTTAGACTCACAATATGTCATTTTTTCAGAGATCCAATGCAAGTTCTAACATTCTCATCCCCTATCTTCACGCACGCCATTTTGACCTAAGTTCGAAACGGCAAAAAATTCAAAATGGGCATAAAAAATTCAAAAAAGGTCCGAACAATGTAAATCCTTCGCTTGGTGTGATATTATGTGACATAGTTGCAAGGAAAAATATCAAACTTGGTATACTGATTATATCTCCAAAAAACCTTCACAAAATGACCTATCATGTTCGAGGTTTCATGGCTTTCGGTCCAAGAGACGGATGTTATGTGTTGAATCGCGAGATTGTTTGTGATACGGTGCCCATATTGTGCATGGATGTGTATATTGGGATGTAGAACAATGTTGCAGAAGGAAGTTTTCCTTTTCGTCACTCGGAAAAGCCATTTTCCATTTTCCGAGCGCAAAAAGTCGGGTCGTTTTGTGAAGCAGCCACCAAAATGCAGTTACAGAATGCTACCATCCTATTTTTCTAAAATAGTATACCACCTTACGTGAACTATAACCCAACCGGGGGATCTCAAACCTTTCTGTCCTTCCCGGGTGAAAAAGACAAATGTCTGCCGAATCGGTAGGAAGTGGGTCCGATTTGAACTACAGGTACATGATCTAACGTCCGTGATTTTTGAAAAAATCAATTTTAGACTCACAATATGTCGTTTTTTCAGAGATCCAATGCAAGTTCTAACATTCTCATCCCGTATCTTCACGCACGCCGTTTTGACCTAAGTTCGAAACGACAAAAAATTCAAAACGGGCATAAAAAATTCAAAAAGGTTTTAAAAAAGGTTTTAAAAAAGGTTTTTAAAAAAGGTTTTGAAAAAGGTTTTTAAAAAAGGTTTTCAAAAAAGGTTTTAAAAAAGGTTTTGAAAAAAGGTTTTTAAAAAGATTTTTTAAAAAGGTTTTAGAAAAGGTTTTTAAAAAAGGTTTTAAAAAAGGTTTTTAAAAAAGGTTTTTGAAAAAAGTTTTAAAAAAGGTTTTGAAAAAGGTTTTTTGTTTTTAAAAAGGTTTTAAACAGGCATATAATAATAAATTTAAAAAGGTTTTGAAAAAACTTTTAAAAAAGAACCTTTAGCCCCGGTTTGAGTGCGGGGCTGCGCGCGAAACGCGGCGCGCCAAAAACCCTTTAGCCCCGGTTTGTGCTACCAACCGGGGCTAAAGGTCCCCCTTTAGTCTCGGTTTGTGCTACCAACCGGGGCTAAGGGGGGTGGGTATTTCCCGTGCGCCCCGGTTCGTGCACCGAACCAGAGCACACAGATCGACCCGAGCCATCGCGCCGCCGTCTTCCTCCTCGCACAGAGCCACCACACCGCCGCGCCATCAACCACCACGCCGCGCCCGCGCCCCTCCTCGCACCGCCCCTTCTCGCGCCGCTCGAGCCCGTGCCGCCCGCGCCCGTGAGCCGCCCGTGTCGCCCACGTCCCGTGTCGTCCCGCTCCGGCGCCGCCCCTTCCCCAGCACGCTGTCGACCGCCCGGCACCGTCCCTCACCGGATCCCACCGCGCCGCCCGCACCGTCCACCACCACCGGAGCCGCCCCTCCCCAAGGTAATCTCTAGTTAATTAGTAGTGTTAATTTTGTTAGTTATTTTGTTAGTGTATTTTAGGGTTAATTAGTTAGGGTTATTTTAGGGTTAATTAGTTAGTAAGTTTAGTGTAATTTTTTCTTAGATATTTTAGTTAGTGTTTAATATATTTTATTTTGATAGTGTAATATAGTTTATTTTAGTTAGTGAATTTTTCTTAGTTAGTGAATTTTAGGATTTTAGTTAGTGTTTAATATAGTTTATTTTAGTTAGTGAATTTAGTTCGTGTTTAATATAGTTTATTTTAGTTGATACTATTTATTTTCATCATGTTTAAAGTATATAGGTTTAATTTAGAGTTTAGGAATATGCCGATTCCCCATCCTCGTTCACTCGGCGTGACCTCCGGTGCGCTACTAGACAGTGTTACCGGGCATCCACGGGGCTGGGCTCCGCCGGGCTGGCACTGGGAGGTGCTACCAGCCGGGGGACGTCGTCTCGTGAGGAATCCGGGTGTCGTCGTCGACCCGGATCTTCTGTGGTGGTGGCCGAGTGGTCCAGGTGCGATGCAAAGGGAGCCGGCCCCCGACGAGGCGGTACATCGTCGTGTCAGGGAGGAGGACGAGCACGTCCGACGCTAAATGCACATTTTAGGAGTCCGGGACGCCAATACCTAGCAGCTTCTTCAGGCACCTTACACGAGATATTCTCCGGTGATGGTTCCTACACTTTGGGTGCACACCTCCCGCGGCTCAGTAGCCGGGGCTCGACGTCTTCACTGAGCTAGCTAGATGTGTAATAGGGTTGTATTGTTGTTTAATTGGTACTTTATTGTTGTACTAGCTGGATTATTCGAGATGTATTGTTGTTTAATTGGTACTTTATCTTTCTTTATCACATTGTTTAAGCTGGATTACTTTATCTTCCTTTATTTTATCGCATTAAGCAAAATTGTTTTAAGTTTCTTCTGTATTAGTTAAGTTATGGACGGTAGAGACAACGAAGAGCACATCATGTACAACATGATAGATGAGGGTATAGGAGGTTACCATTATGATGGAGCAGACGATGATGGAGATGATGATGGCTCTCAATAACTCAACTTGGATGAAGCCGACGGAAGAGACGACTATGACGAATTGTTTGGTGGAGACGACGGTGGAACTGACGGTGGAGACACCACCATAACAAAGACCGGCGAGGTATATAAAGCCTCTGCTGATCACGAGCTAGTAGATGCATTAGTTGATTCATATATATATATATATATATATATATATATACTAACGACTGTTTCTTCTCTTAGACCTCCGCATCGGGCGAATCTTCTGCAAGGAAACGAGGCCCGTCCCAAAAGTTGGTCGATGGTATGCGTTTCACCATTGATCTAGTGTCTGAGTTCGGCGAACCTTTGGAGCCGAAAGATGCCGCAAGTGTATTTGTATACCAATGCGGAGCGATAGTTAGGGACGCCATCCCGATCACTACTCAGAAGTGGAATAAGCGAGGAAAGAAAAGTGATCGAGTTGGAGAAACTTTTGTCGATGATAGAGCCAAAGACGGTCTTTGGAATTCACTCATGGCACACTTCTCTCTGCCTGAATTGGACACTCCTGAACTCACTGAGGCATTGAGGTTGCAAGTCAAAAAGTGAGCCCTTAAGAAGATGGGCGGACAGTTCAAGGACTGGAAGAAAAGATTGTACAACTACTATGCCAAGAAGGGGCTGACTCCGCCATTCACTGGCCCGCTGGAGAAGCAGTGGGATAACTGGACCTCATTTGTGTAATACAAGGAATCAGAAGCAGCTACGGCCAAGTCATAAAAGAATAAGATAAATGCGGCGAAAAAGAAATATCACCATACTATGGGGACATGTGGCTACAAGACGGCCGCGCCGAAGTGGGAAAAAACCGAGGAAGAAATGCGTAAAAAAGGGGTCATGCCAGATACAAATAAGTGGCCCGTGAGTTCAAAAAATTGGCTCCTTGGGCATGGGGGGTCGTATGACACTGAAACCGGGGTGATAATTGTTACAAAGAAGGCCATTACTAAACCCAAAGATGAACTTGTTAAAGTGATACAACTGAGAAAAGATGGAAAGTTCATTCCCGACAGAGAGAACGATGAGCTGACATATGCCCTCGGTAATCCTGAAAAAGTCAGACGAACACGAGGCTTTGGCCCATCTGTTCCATGGAAGACAGGGTTTCCCGCTAACATCGACACTTATAGAAGCCGATCCAGAAAAACGAACCGGCAGAAGGCGGAGGAGGCAGCGCGGTTGGAGGCGGTTGAAAAAAGGAACGAGGAATTCCAAGCCATGTTCAAGTTGCAGCAGGAGCAGATTAATGAACTTAGAGTACTGGACCGACAGCAAGATCCTGCGTTAGACAGTCCGGTGGGCCCATCTCAGCGAAGAAGCAGCGTGGCTTCCACGGAGGTACAAGCTAATAATCCAATGCTGATGGACAATAATGCATCGGTGATAGATGATACGGCCGGTGCAACGATGGTTCGCTACCCCGTGGATGAAGTCGAGGCAAGGACAACTTGTGAGCTACATGCCATAGTGAAGAACATTTCTATGAAGGTGGCGCTCGGCTTTGCTTTACCTTGTCCACCGGAAGCGACCTACCATGGAAGTCAGATTCCAGCTGGCTATGCTCGTGTCAGTGTGGATGAAGTTGAATTGACATGTGGATCACTTGAGCTTGACATCCCTGCAGGCGAAGGGGAGAAAACACTTGGAGAAGTGGAGGGTGGGATCATTCTTTGGAAAAAACAACACATCGTGTTTCCAGGCTGGGCGCCAAGGAAATATTCTCCTCCGAGAAGCAATCCATCACCTCCGAGTCCACCGTCTCCACCAAGAAACAATAGTACACCCCTTCCTGAGAGGGATCGTAGCGCGACTGCATCTCCATCTCCGGCGCCTCCGCCTCCGCCCACTGAATCAAAGGGAAGAAAGCAGAAGAATAACACCGCTACGTCGAGGGAGACCCGACGCCGAAAATGACAAGATCCCCTCCCAAGAGTACCGCCGTCTCCTCCCAAGTTAGCTTATCACCGGACTGATGAGGAAAGCGCGGTGATCTCCCGGGCCGAAGTGAAGGCCCATTTTGCACCAAAACAACCCGAGCCACAGGTGCTAGTTGATCCAAAAGTCAAGAAGCACTTCAAGGCATTCCTTGAGCAACCACCCCAACATGTGTTAAATAGGAAAGATGACTATACACGCTGTCTTACGAAGACACTAAAAGAGAAGTCATCAAGCAGTACTGCAAGTGGGAGAAAATCAAAAGAAGTTGCCCAGCTCGGCAAACAGGCAAAACAATCCATTGCCCCGCTCAAGGTGTTACCCCATCCCACACAAGGTGGAATAGATATGGAATTAGCTATTAAATTAGCCAAGGAGTGTAACGTGCCGGTCGAAGCACTTCTAGACGGCGGAGATAATGTAGCCAAGGGCCCAATAGAACGAAAATTTGTCTACGGGGAGCCTCTGGTCAGCGATGAGGTATTCGATGATCTGCCAACACATATGCGACTATTGCATATCTGGTACTTGAAAGTCACAAAGGAAGGGAGAAAATTTCTCCTATGTAAAGTTGGAGAGGAGTACTTCCGTCCAAACGAGATCTCCACTGAACTTTGTGAACTATTTCAGTTATTCAACCTAGACGCCCTCGACAAGTCCCTCCTCAGCTGCTATTGTCTGTAAGTAATTAAGTCACTCACTCAGCTCGTTCAATTCATTTCCTGTCGTTATCCTCACTATAGCTCCTTCTGTATGCTATTATATATGCAGAATGAAGATTCAAGAATGTAGAAGAAAGTCAATCTACAACATTGGGTTCGTTGACCCAAACAAAGTTAATGGACATACGCTAATAAATAACCTCGAGAAAACGGAGGATAACTTGCTAATGTTTTTAATGGAGCAACATTACAAGACACAAATACTATTTCCTTACAACTATGGGTAAGAGTCTTACTGTCTTATACACATTCAATTTTTATTTACTCGATGTTAAGTGTATATAAACGTGCGCAGCTTTCACTGGATTCTTCTAAACATTGACGTTGACCGTGCAAAAGTTGAAATCTCGGACTCATTAAAGAAGCCGATGGAAGACTACCGCAGCATAATTGATTGCCTTCAAAAGTAATTTCAATCATTATATCTGTCTCTTTCGTTTATTCTCTGAGATGTAAACTAATTAATAACTCATTCATTTCTTTTTTGCCGGACAGGGGTTTGGAAAAGGTTCACGAAGGAGGTTCAGGATGAATGGCGTGAGGAGCTCACTTTTCGTACGGTCCTGGTAAGTAGTACGCACTGGTAGAAAAGGGCCCATGCGTCCCGGTTGGTAAGGGCCATTAGTCCCGGTTGCCCAACCGGGACGGGGCAATCGGGACTAAAGCTCTAACCATTAGTCCCGGTTGCCCCACCAACCGGGACAAATGGGGCACACGTGGCGGCATCAGAGCGCGAGGGGGGGTGGAGCATGTTGGAGATATGCCCTAGAGGCAATAATAAATGTAGTTATTATTATATCTTTGTGTTTATGATAAATGTTTACATTCATGCTATAATAGTATTAACAAGGAAACATTGATACTTGTGTGATTTGTAAACTTAATTTGAAGTCCCTAGTATAGCCTCTATACATCACTAGCTTGTTGGTTGATATATGATTGTGGTTTCCCTATCATGAACATTGAGATGTTATCAACAACGAGATCATATCGTTAGGAGAATGATATGATGGACATACTCCTATAGATAAGCGTAGCATAAAGATCAAGTCATTTCAATGGTTCAATTGCTATTTGCTTTCTGATACATAGTAACCTAATTCCTTCGACCATGAGATCATGCATATCACCTTTACCAGATGGATGCTTTGATGACATCAAACACCACACCGTAACTGGGTGGCTATAAAGGTGGCATTGAGTGTTCAGAAAGTATTGGTTGAAACACATGGATCAAGAGTGGGATTTGTCCATCCATATGACGGATAGATATACTCTGGGCCCTCTCGGTGAAATGTCATCTAATTAGCTTGCAAGCATGTGACTGGCTCACAAGGGATCACATATCACGGGAACGAGAAAAGAGTACTTATCGGTAACGAGGTTGAACTAGGTATGCAGAGATACCGACGATCATAACCTCGGATGAGTAAACTATCGTGAGACAAAGGGAAATTGGTATCGTATGTAAGTGGTTCATTCGATCGCAAAGTAATCGTAGAAATATGTGGGAGCCATATGAATTTCCAGATTCCTCTGTTGGTTATTGTTCGGAGAAGTGTCTCGATCATGTCCGCATAATTCACAAACCGTAGGGAGACACACTTAAGGATTCAACGTTGTTTGAGTAGTTATGGTAGTATGAGAAAGAGACCGAATGTTGTTCGGAGTCTCGGATGGGATCCGGGATATCACGAGGTGATCCGGAATGGTCCGGAGAATAAGATTCATATAAGGAAAGTCCCGTTTCGGAGTTCGGGAATGATTCCGGTGTTTTCATCGGGAATGTTCTAGAAGGTTCCGGAATGTCCGGCACTCCGGAGGGGAAGGGGTACATAAATGTGTCATTGCAAGTTGCAATGATTGCATCATGTACTAAGTATATTCGCTGTCCAAAATAAAGGGTTTATTCAAATCCTAAATTAAAAAGTCAAACGGCTAGTTTGAAAGTCAAACGGCAAGTTTTGGAAAGTGGAAAAGAGGAGGAAGGAGGGAAACCGAGTTGGGGAGGGAATCCCTCCTCCAACCGGCGGCCCACCTCCAAGCCGAGTTGGGGAGGGACTCCCCTCCCTCCCCTTGGCGCGGCCGGCCCCTCCACCTATATAAGGAGGGGCAGGGCTCCCTCCTCTAGACACACAAGTCCCTCACCTCAAACCCTAGAAGCTGCAGCCCTCCATAGCCGCCGCCACCACCTAGGGTTTTGCCCTAGCCGCCGACTTGGGTGTCCCCGGAACCCTAGCCGCCGGCTCTAGCCCCTCCTCCTTGGTGTGTCTAAACCCTAGATCACCGAGGAGCTCTCTCATACTCCACCATACTCGCTCTGGCTTAAGGCGAAGCCCTGCGGGATTTCCCCTCTACTTCCGGTACCACGCCGTTGTGCTGCCGGAATCTCGAGGAGAGTGCTACAACCTCCGCTGCCTGCTGGAACAAGGGAGAGGAAGGTCTTCGTCGAGTACCGAACGTGTGACCGACTGCGGGAGCGCTACCGGAACGCAGCGCCGGAAGGATCGTCTACACGATCTTGAGATCGAGAAGAGTACGACTACATCACCCACGAGAATCCGCTCTCGTTAAACACTTTGGAATCTTCGAGGGTAAGTTATTCCATCGACTCGTTGCTACAATCTAGTAGATAGATCTTGGCTTGTTTGTTTGTATGCGATAGAAATTTTTTGTTTTCCATGCTACGAAACCCTACAGAGCATTAGTCCCGGTTCGTAACACGAACCGGGACTAATAACCTGCTGCCGTGGCAGAGATTTGGCCCATTTCTCTGCCGCGGCAGAGAATTCATTTTGGCACATTTTGTTGCCGCGGCAGCATTTTCGCCACTTTTTGTGCCGCAGCAGAGAATTCATTTAGGTTGTTTTATTGTTTATTTAGTGTTTTGCACTTATCAACGAAGGAACCTTATATTACACAAGATCATCATGACAACATTACATTCAATACACAGATCGAGTTCATGCACTACATACAAAAGTTGCTATTCGATGCTACCGGCCAATTTCTTGAAAGTTGCTATTTTTACAATTCCTATTGTCTATACACAGCCGAGTAGTATTCCCCTTGTGTGTTTAGGACTTCTGCATCCAAGAATCCCGCCAATTCCTCCTGAATTGCTCGTATGCGATCCTTTGGCATAAGACCGTCCCGTAGACGTTGGATCTAATTTAAAAAAGGAGTCAGCCTATATGAATATGAAACTAAACACAATTTGATTGTAATTAAAAACTATAGAAATTGTTTACGTACGTGGAGTTGCTCTAAATTTCTGCCCTTCTCATCGCACGTCTGCCGGATGAACTCGCATACATAGTATCCACATAGATTGTTACCTGGTCCCTGCGCCAGGCACTTTACGAGAACAGAGTTCAATCAAAATAATAATCAAGCATGATAATAACTGTATCAAAACTAGAATCAAAGAGATGAGCGGATATAGCTAGTGGTGCTTACATCTAGTGGTTGAAATATAAGCTCCTCTTTCCAAACACCCCTAGCCTTCTTGGTGAACCGTTTCCAAGCGCTGCCCGGAGTAAAAAACGAATAAAATAAGTTATTAAGTACTTGATATCATAAAATTCACGAACGTTGCCGATATAGTGTCGTAATGATTAGAATTACCGCTGGAGAAGTATCTGCATGTCCTTCCACGTCTCAAGGGGTTTATGTTTCGAGTCCATGACTAGTACACGCCCTTTGTCAAGTTGAATGATTAACAGAATATAGTGGTACCTGCGAATGCAGAACTAATCAATTATATACTTAACATCGAGTAAGCGAAATAGAAAGTGTATACAAGACAATAACACTCACTGGAAGTTGTAAGGAAATAGTATTTCCCTTTTGGTTTTTTGAAACCTTAACGCGTGTACTATATTATCCTCCGTATCCTGGGGGCTTATTTTGAGATTAGCTTCATGAACCCAATATGGGTCAATGAAGCCAATGTCATAGATTTGTCCTCTGCTGCATTCGAGAATCTTCATTATGCATATTAAAATATGATTATATACATGCAATAAACAAAATAATATAGCTGGAGACTAAATTAATTACAGAATTAGTACTTACAGACAATAGGCACTGATGATCGATTTGTCCAAGGCGTCTTGATTGAATAATTGAAATAGTTCATCAAATTCAATGGATATCATGTCATCCTTATCTTTTCCATGATGCTTTTTTGTAACCCTCAGCACTATCCAGTTAGCCCCGGCCCTTGTGGCATGCATGTACCAGTTATGCAATCTTCGCATTTTTGTTGGAAGATTGTTTACCTCCTCAGGTTTGACGAGAGGTTTTCCGTACTGGTATTTGTATGCTACTTCACTCACGGGGAAGAACTCTAACTGGGATAAGTACTGGGCAATACTCATACCTTGAGCAGCGACAGCTTCTCCATATTGTGCAACTACCTCTGGATCATACTGCTCTTCGGCCCCATATTTGCTCGACCCCACATTGGTTTGAGAAATCACCTTGAGAGGGGCGCAAGTCTGTTTTGCTTGTTCTCCGAGCTGGGCAACAGATTTCCCGCTTGCATCAGTACTGCTCTTCGAGGCTTTTTGTGCCGCATGTGACTTGAGAATAGAACACTCATAGTCTGATGACAGCTTTGGCTCGGGTTGATGAAGATTCTTTAGCATTTTCAACACTTTGCCTTTTTCTTCTTTGGTGCTGGGGAACTCTGGCTCTTTCGGCCGCCTCAGCTTAGCGAAAAACGCTGTCGTTTCCGCATCAACGATCGCCGCAGTCTCCTCTTCAGTACAGTCATAAGCTCTCTTGGGAGGAACCATTGGTACTTTTGGAAGGGGCTCTTGTTTACGTTTTGGCGATCGCTTACGACGCACAGTAGCGGTACGCTTACGCTTTTTATCCTGAGGCGCCGGCGATGGCTCCCGCGGCGATGGCTGCACCGGAGATTGGTGAGGCGACGGAGCCGGGTGAGGCGACGAAGACGGCTGTCGCGGCGGCGACAACCTCGCTGGAGACGGGTGAGGCGGCGGCGAAGATGGCCTTGGCGTGTGATTTCGAAGCACGATACAATCCTTCGGCCATAGAATGGTGACGTTTTTTGCGTCACCCAGCACAGTCATATCCCCTTCACCAGCAGGGTAGTGAAGATCCAAAACCTCAAAGGTGGGCATGATTTCATCCACGCCGACAACAGCGTAGCCCTCTAGAACCGGACGACAGTGGTAAGTTGGTGTGGGTCCAATTGGTAAGGCATAGCCGGCCGCCACCTTCATTGATATGTTCACAACTTTGACATGTAGCTCGCAGTGTGTCATCTCTGTGATATCATCCACTGGGTAGCCAACAGGAGCCATCGTCGGTGCATCATCGGCATCGCCATTGTCATCACCCGGGACCTCGGTGGAAGCCACACTGCTTTTTCGATTATTCGATAGGCCGGTAGCATCGAATGCAGTGTGCCGCTGAGATGGGCCGGTAGTACTTTGCTCTTTAAGTGTGTTAATTTCATCTTGTTGTTGCTTTAATCGTTCTTCAATTAAACGCATTCGCTCTTTCTGACTTTCTGCTTCAACTGCCGCCCTGTCCTTACTCCTCTGACGGCTTCTATCAGGATATTTGTTCCTCTCTTCGGGAAACCCAGTCCTCCATGATTGGGAGCCTATTGTGCCTCGTGTTCGTCCATCATGTTCCTTATTTCCAAGGGCGAGTGTGAGCTCATCATTCTCTCTATCGGGAATGAAGTCCCCATCTTTAACAGCCTTTACTGCTTTTCTGATCCTCTCGATTGGCAAGGGGTCTTCTTTATGTCGTATGTTATATATACACCTCCCTTCCGAGTCCAACGTGCCCCCATGCTCGTAAAACCAATTCCTTGCACGTTCTACCCAATCGTCTGTCTCTGGGGTGATCTTTTTATCATGCAGTTCCTGCTCAAGTTTCTCCCACTTAGGAATGCCAACCTTGTAGCCACCTTGCCCCATAGTATGGTGATACTTCTTCTTAGCAGCATTCAGCTTATTCGTTTCAGACATTTTCTTAGCTTTTTCTGATTTCTTGTATTCCACAAACTCATCCCAGAATGGTTTTATCTTCTCAAACTGAATATTCTTGAAATCGGGAGTCTTCTTTTTCACGACATAGTCAAGGTGCAATCTTTTCTTCCAGTTGGTGAAACACTGGGCCATCTTCTTCAAAGCCCACTCCCTGACCTTAGCCTCCATGGCTCTCCCATGTTGTAAGGCGTCCTCAACTGGATCCTCCGCATTTGGATCCAGCTCTATCTTCGGTAGTTTGAAATTAACCATGAGCCTCTTCCACAATAAATCTTTGGCGTGGTTAGGGACAAATAAACATGTTCCCTCTTCATCCGCATTAGCAGGCCTATTCCAATTTCTAATGGTGATCGGGATTAAGTCCCTAACGATTACTCCGCATTGTGCCACAAATTTGGTTGCGACAACTTCGGGAGCTGTCGGTCTGCTGTCTTCAGCGACATCTTCGATCTTGAACCTCTCATGGTCTTGCAACTTTTTGGTTGGGCCTCGTCTGCTCTTTTCAGTAGATTCCTTTGATCCGGAGGGCTAAAAGAAGAAAGATCGTCGTTACTATTTCTATATAGATAGCAGATGATTAATTAATGAATTGATTTATATTGCATGCACCTCGCCGGAGCGGTCGTCTTCTCTATTACACAAGGCATCGCCTTCTCCCTCGCGGAAGGCAACACCTTCAACCTCAAACAAGTTGTCTACTCCGGTAAAAAGAGGATCACCCTCACCGGAGTTGTTCAGAAACGTTGATACGTCTAAATTATCTTCCCCACGGATCACACCTTGGATCAACTCTTCCTTTTCTTCGTCTCTGACGTGTGGGTCCATATTTTCTGCATAGGTGGAAAAACGAATAAGTCAAAGCGGCTAAAGGAGAAAGTTAAGTATGGTGTTGAGAGATATAAACCCTAATTCAGAGAAACCCTAATATATACATACACAATAATAAAAATGAAGAGAAAGGGAAACCGTGTAGTAGATAGGCACATCGTCGAACCCACATGCACCTAAGTTGCTTGAAAATGTGAATCGGGTCTGGGGCTACCCACAGTGACTGACCAGTGGGGCCGAAGACCAATAATACCAAACTAATTAATAAACCTAATAATACCTAACTAATAATAAACCTAATAATCCAAACAACAAAAAGAAAGGGAAACAATCAACACATGGCATCGATGCAATGCTCAAGCAAGTATCATATGACAAGTTAATTTGCATTGGAATGTAACCCTAAGAAATGCTCGACGATTTAATCGGGGTTCCGAGGGGTGAAAACCCTAACTCGGAGAAACTCCGGAACACATGAGAGGGGTGGATTTGTTCTTCTAATTAAACTTGTAATTTAAGTTGTTGAACAATGCATGATTATAGCTTAGATAGCTAGGTTTCATTTTTCTGAACATTTTGATATATTATTCATATTTTTATGACTTATAGATTAAAAGTTATTGAATTTATAAGATTATAATTATTTCTGAAATTATTAAAAGCTGGTTAAACTTTTTACACCGCAGGCATATCTAGCCACAATGACTGACAGAGGGGCCCGGAGCCACCTCAGCAGCCACACAAGCAAAAGTGGGTCAGGGGGGCATTTTTCACTCGGGCTGGGGCTAGCCAGAGAGGCTGACCTGTGGGCCAGAGGCCACATAGGAAAGCCATGCAGGCAAAGTGGCTCCCTGGCTGGGTCGCACTGATGCACGGGTGAAGTCACGCCGATGGTGGCTTGCAGGACGGTGATGGGGAACGGCGTTAGGGGGCGATCTAGGGCGCGTGCGTGCGCGCGTTAGAGAGAGGAGGTTGAGGCGAGCCAAAGAGTAGCGGCGGCCGCCTCCAAAATGTCACCGGAGAGAGAGCACGACGACGGTGAGCGGCGGTGGTGGCAGGTGGTCGACGGGGAGGATGAACCAGAGCGAGAGGGGGCGAGAGAGAGGGTCCACGAGGACGAGCAGCTCACCAGGTGTGCGGTGGTGGTGTTGGGGAGGCGAGGCGAGGTCGGGAGCCGACGAATCGACGACGGCGATCGTCGGGCTCGAGGGTCGTTGGCGACGATTGGTAGCGAGCGGGGCCGATTCCTTCAGGGAGAAGCCTCGGGGCGACGAGGCGAAGCTTCCTACACGCTTGGCTGGGCGAGGGGCGGCCGGTAGGGCGTGCACGGCGGCGGGGCAGCCTGACGGCGTCGTGCGCGAGAAGAGAAGAGGAGGGGAGATGGGGAAGAAGAAGAGGAGGGGCACCCTGTTATAACTAAAGGGCCTTTAGTCCCGGTTCGTGGCTCCAACCGGGACTAAAGGTGCATACGTCCCGGTTGGAGCCACCAACCGGGACCTATAGTCCAAATTTTCAGCAGCTGAAGGGGCGCGCGCGCAGGGGGCTCTTCCGTCCCGATTGGTGGCTCCAACCGGGACGTATTCCCCTGTTTTCAAATTTTTTCAGTTATTTTCTCTCTGTTCCCGCCTTATTTTTTATTTTGGGGTTTACATTTGTAATGTTTTTTAAATGATAATTACTTTGGAATTTAGAAAAACTTTAAACATAAAAAGTGTTTGGATTTGAATAACTAATTCAAAACCATTTTCTGTTTTGAAAAATAATTAATGTAACCATTTAAACTACGAACCATTTAAAATTAATAATGAAATAACTTATATTTTTTAAATATTAATTTGGAATTTAGAAAAACTTTAAACATAAGAAGTGTATGGATTTGAATAAATAATCCAAAACCAATTTCTATTTTTAAAAAATAATTAATGAAACCATTTAAAATTAATTAACTTATATTTTTGAATATTAATTTGGAATTTAGAAAAACTTTAAACATCAAAAGTGCTTGGATTTGAATAAATAATTCAAAACCATTTTCTGTTTTAAAAAATAATTAATGTAACCATTTAAAATATGAACCATTTACAACTAAAAATGAATTAACATATATTTTTTTAATAACAATTTGGAATTTAGAAAAAGTTTAAACTTAAGAAGTGTATGGATTTGAATAAATAATCCAAAACCATTTTCTATTTCTAAAAAATAATTAATGTAACCTTTTAAAATGAATTAACTTATATTTTTGAATATTAATTTGGAATTTAGAAAAACTTTAAACATAAGAAGTGTATGGATTTGAATAAATAATCCAAAACCATTTTCTATTTCTAAAAAATAATTAATGTAACCTTTTAAAATGAATTAACTTATATTTTTGAATATTAATTTGGAATTTAGAAAAACTTTAAACATAAGAAGTGTATGGATTTGAATAAATAATCCAAAACCATTTTCTATTTTTAAAAAATAATTAATGTAACCTTTTAAAATGAAGATAGGGGACGAGCATCGTTAGAACTTGCATTGAATCTCTGAAGAAACCACATATTGTGAGTCTAAAAATGATTTTTTCAAAAAATCACGGGTGATAGATCATGTACCTATAGTACTAACCGGACCCACTTCCTACTGATTCGGCAGACATTTGTCCTTTTTACCCGGGATGGACGAAAAGGTTTGAGATGTACCGGTTGGGAGATAGTCCATGTAAGGTGGTCTAGTATTTTAGGAAAATGGGACGGTAGCATTGTGAAACGGCATTTTGGTGGTTACTTCACAAAACGACCCGTTTTTTGCGCTCGGAAAATGGATAAGGGCTTTTCCGTGCGACAAAAAGGAGAACTTCCTCCTGCAACATTGTTCTCCTTACCAATTTCCACACACATGCATAATATGGGCACAACATCACAAACTATGCCGTGATTCAGCACATAACATCGGTCATTTGGACCGAAAGCCATGAAACCTCGAACATGATAGGTCATTTTGTGAAGGTTTTTTCGAAACATGACCAATATACCAAGTGTGGTATTTTTCCTTTCAAATATGTAACATAATATGACACCACGCGAAGGATTTTCATTGTTCGGATTTTTTTTGAATTTATTATGCCCGTTTTGAATTATCTGAATTTCTAACTATGGTCGAACCGGTGTGCATGAAGATAGGGGGACGAGCATCGTTAGAACTTGCATTGGATCTCTGAAGAAACCACATATTGTGAGTATAAAAATGATTTTTTCAAAAAATCACGGGCGATAGATCATGTACCTGTAGTACAAACCGGACCCACTTCCTCCCGATTCGGCAGACATTTGTCCTTTTTACCCGGGATGGACGAAAAGGTTTGAGATGTACCGGTTGGGAGATAGTCCATGTAAGGTGGTCTAGTATTTTAGGAAAATGGGACGGTAGAATTGTGAAACGGCATTTTGGTGGTTACTTCACAAAACGACCCGTTTTTTGCGCTCGGAAAATGGAAAAGGGATTTTCCGTGCGACAAAAAGGAGAACTTCCTCCTGCAACATTGTTCTCCATACCAATGTCCACACACATGCATAATATGGGCACAACATCACAAACTATGCCGTGATTCAGCACATAACATCGGTCATTTGGACCGAAAGCCATGAAACCTCGAACATGATAGGTCATTTTGTGAAGGTTTTTTCGAAACATGATCAATATACCAAGTCTGGTATTATTCCTTTCAACTATGTAACAAAATATGACACCAAGTGACGATGACGATGATGATGACGACGACGATGAAGACCCTGAAGCTGCGTACTATAGGACTAGGCATGATTATGACTAAAGGGGGCGGCTTTAGTCCTGAGTGTTAGCTAGTCCCAGTTTGTCCCGGTTTTTAATATTAATAAATGTCTTAAGTGTTACCTAATAAATAGAGGGAAATGCCTATATAAAGAGAGGGTTCATATTTAGTCCCGGTTGGAGAAACCAACCGCGACTGAAGGGATTGCGGCAGAGTGGGCCAGGCAACACTAATAATAGGGGTGAGTGTCGACATTATGTCGTGCGGCTTGTACCTTGTCCCGGATGGTGTCACCAACCTGGACTAAAGATGAACCTTTAGTCCCGGTTGGAGACACCAACCGGGACTAAAGATGAGTCAGCACTAATAATAGGGGTGAGTGTCGACATTATGTCGTGAGTGTCGACATTATGCCGAGCTGCTTGTACTATAAATATGCATCCTTGTGAGTCCAGTCCTCCAGCCAGTTTGAGGCATCTCCAAGATGGTTTTCGAGAGCAGGGACACCACTACGGCTAGTTTCAGGGAGATGCCGACGGAGCCCAGTCCTCCGGCATCTCCGAGAAACTGGTCATAGAGGCACTCCCTAATATGTGAAATTAGTTAGCTCCGAGGCGTATTGATCTACTTAGTGAAGTTACAAGTTGCAAGATGGTTTTCGAGAGCAGGGACACCACTGCGGCCAGTTTCAGGGAGATGCCGACGGATCCCAGTCCTCCGGCATCTCCGAGAAACTGGTCATAGAGGCACTCCCTAATATGTGAAATTAGTTAGCTCCGAGGCGTATTGATCTACTTAGTGAAGTTACAAGCTGCAAGATGGTTTTCGAGAGCAGGGACACCACTACGACCAGTTTCAGGGAGATGCCGACGGAGCCCAGTCCTCCGGCATCTCCAAGAAACTGGTCATCGAGGCACTCCCGGTCCAGCCACAAAACGGGACTAACACTCAAGACATTTATTAATATTAAAAACTGAGACTACAAAACCGGGACTAAAGGCCACAAACCGCGAAAGATATACTTCGGTCAAGCCAGAAACCGCGAAAGACATGAACTAGAGTTACATAATATGAGCATGAACTTCTTGGCATATGTCATTCCTTATGACCGCTTCAGACGTAACCATGGAGCATCTTCTTTACTTAACGGAATGCTTGGGTCAGTTTTCACTGTGAAGGGCAGAATTTCATCAAACTTATTATAATCTTCTGACATGTCTGTCTTGTCCTCGATTCCCACGATGTTTCTTTTCCCTGAAAGAACTATGTGACGCTTTGGCTCATCATATGATGTATTCGTTTGCATATTTTTTCTTTTTTTCGGTCTGGAGGACATGTCCTTCACATAGAAAACCTGAGACACATCATTGGCTAGGACGAATGGTTCATCTCTATAACCAAGATTGTTGAGATCCACTGTTGTCATTCCGTACAACTGGTCTATCTTTACCCCTTCCCCATTCAGGTTGACCCATTTGCAGCGAAACAAAGGGACCTTAAAAGAGACTCCATAGTCTAGTTCCCATATCTCCTCTATGTAACCATAATATGTGTCCTTTTGTCCATTCTCGTCTATTGCATCAAAGCGGACACCACTATTTTGGTTGGTGCTCTTTTTATCTTGGGCGATCGTGTAGAATGTATTCCCATTTATTTCGTACCCTTGGAAATTCAATACAGTAGAAGATGGTGACGCGGCCAACAAGTATAGCTGATCTCCAACAGTGGTGTCATTCAAGAGATGTGTCCGCATCCAACCACCGAAAGACTTCATGTGTTCATCTGTAATCCATGATTCAGGCTTCCCCGGGTTTTTGGAGCGTACAATATTCTTGTGTTCCTCGATATACGGAGCTGCGAAGGTGGAATTATGTAGAACTGTGTAGTGTGCTTTAGTGAAAGAATCCCCGTCCCTACATATCATTGCTTTCTTTCCCAGCGTGCCTTTTCCACTTAGTCTTCCCTCATGCCACGAGTCAGAAACACCAATCGGCTTAAGGTCAGGAATAAAGTCAACACAAAACTCAATGACCTCCTCTGTTCCATATCCCTTGGAGATGCTTCCTTCTGGTCTAGCACGGTTATGAACATATTTCTTTAAGACTCCCATGAACCTCTCAAAGGGGAACATATTGTGCAGAAATACCGGACCGAGAATGGCAATCTCTTCCACTAGATGAACCAGGAGATGCGTCATAATATTGAATAAGTTTGGTGGGAACACCAATTCAAAACTAACAAGACATTGTACCACATCCTTCTGTAACCTTGGCAGAATATCTGGATTGATTACCTTCTGAGATATTGCATTGAGGAATGCACACAGCTTCACAATGGGTACTCGAACATTTTCCGGTAGAAGCCCCCTCAATGCAATCGGAAGCAACTGCGTCATAATCACGTGACAGTCATGAGACTTCAGGTTTTGGAACTTTTTCTCTGCCATATTTATTATCCCCTTTATATTAGATGAGAAGCCCGACGGCACCTTGATACTGTAAAGGACTTCAAAAAAGATTTCCTTCTCTGCTTTGGTAAGAGCATAGCTGGCACGACTTAAGTGACGCCCTTTATCCGTCTTGTTATCTGTATGCATGTTCTTTGGGTCTTTTATAATTTGTTGGTCCTCCCGTGCTTCAGGTGTATCTTTTGTCTTCCCATACACGCCTAGGAATCCTAGCAGGTTCACGCAGAGATTCTTCGTCACATGCATCACGTCGATTGAAGAGCGGACACGCAGGACTTTCCAATATGGCAGCTCCCAAAATATAGATTTCTTCTTCCACATGGGTGCGTGTCCTGTAGCGACGTCGTTCGGAACTGATTGACCGCCGGGACCCTTTCCAAAGATTACTTCTATGTCCTTGACCATACCAAATACGTCATCACCAGCAGGGAGTTCAGGCTTCTTCCGGTGATCTGCCTCACCTTTGAAATGCTTGCCTTTCTTTCTTACGGGATGATTGGTCGGAAGAAATCGTCGATTCGCCAGGTACACAACCTTCTTGCATTTATGCAAATATGTACCTTCGGTCTTATCTAAACAGTGGGTGCATGCCTTATATCCTTTGTTTGTCTGTCCTGAAAGGTTACTAAGAGCAGGCCAATCATTGATGGTTACGAATAACAACCCTCGTAGATTAAATGGCTCCTGTTTGTTCTCATCCCACGCACATACACCTGGTTTGCCCCACAACTGTAAGAGTTCTTCAACTAATGGCCTAAGGTACACATCAATGTCGTTGCCCGGTTGCTTCGGGCCTTGGATGAGCACTGGCATCATAATGAACTTACGCTTCATGCACAACCAAGGAGGCATGTTATAGATACATAGAGTCACGGGCCAGGTGCTGTGACTGCAGCTTTGCTCCCCAAAAGGATTCATGCCATCCGTACTTAGACCAAACCATAAGTTCCTTGCGTCACCTGCAAAGTCTGGGAAGTCTCTCTCGATTTTTCTCCACCGTGACCCATCAGCAGGGTGTCTCAACTTCCCGTCTTTCTTACGGTCTTCTTTGTGCCATCGCAACAACCTGGCATGCTCTTTGTTTCTGAACATGCGTTTCAACCTTGGTATTATAGGAGCATACCACATAACCTTAGCAGGAACCCTCTTCCGGAGGGGATCTCCCTCAACATCACCAGGGTCATCTCGTCTGATCTTATACCGCAACGCGTTGCATACCGGGCATTTATCTAAATTCTCATACTCCTTACCGCGGTAGAGGATGCAGTCATTAATGCATGCATGTATCTTTTGCACATCTAATCCCAGAGGACAGAGAGTCTTCTTTGCTTCGAAGGTACTCTCGGGAAGTTCGTTATGTTTTGGAAACTTCGGCTTCATTATTTTCAGCATCTTTTCAAATGAGGAGTCAGTTAGACCACACTCTTCCTTCCATCGCAACAATTCCAGTGTGGTACCGAGCTTTGTGCTGCCATCTTCACAGTTTGGGTACAACAATTTCTTGTGATCTTCTAACATGCCCTCTAACTTCAACTTCTCATTTTCTGTTTCACAGTCTCGCTTTGCATCAGAAATGACCCTACCAAGTTCATCAGCCGGCTCATCTGATGCCCGTTCTTCATCTCTTTCCTCTCCATTCTCTTCCATTGCAGTATCACTGTATTCAGGAAACATATGATGATAGTTGTTATCATCATCTTCTTCTTCACCATCTTCCATCATAACCCCTCTTTCCCCGTGCTTGGTCCAACAATTATAGTTGGGCATGAAACCTTTCATAATCAGGTGGCCGCGAATGATTTTCGAGGAAGAGTACTCCTTGTTGTTCCGACATTGAACACATGGACAACGTATAAATCCATTCTCTTTGTTTGCCGTAGCCACATCGATAAATTTATCCACGCCTTTGATATACCCGGCTACCCGCCGGTCACCGTACATCCATTCCCGACCGTTCATCTGCATCATATAAGTAAGTTTATCAAAAAACAGGACATCATAAATAGTGAAATAACCAATTCACACCGACACATGAATTGTATCAATGACCTAGAAAAGATAAGATTGCTAACCTCGATCGAGGGAAATAAAGAGGAGAAAGATCAAGTGCGTCTCGGACACCTTCTATATTTTTGTTCTATGAGAAATTCAACGGGATTATTCACTCAAACATTTCAACAAACACCTTCAATGCATGCATGAGAAAAAACTAGCACACCCCCTCACACCTTCCACCATTCGAAAAAACAGAGTGGAGGCAGAGGGGTCTGGGGCGTTGCATTTATAGAGGGCAGGGGGTCTTTAGTCCCGGTTGGAGCCAGCAACCGGGACTAAAGGTGCGTGCCACGCCACGTGGCTGTGGCCAAACCTTTAGTCTCGATTGGTGGCTCCAACCGGGACGCATGCCCCCTTACCAACCGGGACGCATGCCCCCTGGCCCCGTGCCCGCTTCAACCGGGACGCGTGCCAGCATTAGTCCCGGTTGGTGGCGCAACCGGAACTAATGCTCTGAGGGGTCGCGAACGGATAGCCCCTTTTCCACTAGTGACGAGATCTAGGGGACTAATTTATGTGGATATTACAATTATCATTCTTAAAATTGTCATGCTTGATTATTATCTGATTGAATTATATTCTCGATCGAAAAGTGTGCGACGCAGCCAGAGGGGACTAATTTATGTGGATATTACGTATGCGAGTTCATTCGTGGGTGTATGGAGAAGGGCACAGACTTTCTTCAAGTACGTAAACAATATATTCACAATTTATTCTATACCATAGTTTTTGTTGAGTTTCATTCATAATGATCTACTTCTTTATATATAGTTGGATGCGATGCGGGATAAGCTCCTACCACATGAACGCCTACTAGAAATTCAAGAGGAGTTGTCGGGATTTTTGCTCAGGAACGTCATAAACTCAAAAGGAGCGAGGACAGTATCTGTTGTAATGATCTTGGTATAAATCAATTAGACGAGCTCTAGTCTCGGTTGTGTATATATTTATATGTATTTATGTTATCGTGAGTAAAATTATATATGCATCAATATATACAGCATGTAGTAGCGTACAATAATATGTATATGAAAGCACAAAATGAAAAATAATCAAACACAAAAAAAAACCTAAAACCCCACCTCCTGCCGCGGCAGCAGTTTGGTGCAAAACGCTGCTACGACAGAAGTACTTTAGTCCCGGTTCGTGTTACGAACTGGGACTAAATATTCTCCAGCCCAGCACGCGCAGCGGGGCCACGTGGTGACAATCTAGTCCCGGTTTGTAACGGAACCGGGACTAAAGGCCTAACCTTTAGTCCCGATACGTTAGTCCCGGATTGCAATACAGGACTAAAGCCTCTTACAAACCGGGACTAGTGTCCTGTTTTCTACGAGTGGACACAAAGATCTGACACATTATAGAGAAAACCCTACGGAGAACAAATGAACAAAGAGTTCGGACACGACAATAACCCGAAAATGTGCAAACCAAACATCAAGCATATGCGGACCCTTTCTTGTAATGGAACTTTTCTTCCATTTGGTTCTATATAAGATACTCCTTCGCCTTATTTAATTTTGCCCCATGTAGACAGGAGGCAAGCAATATCCTAGCGCTAACCGCCTCCAAACTCACGAGTAAGTCACAAAGATCTTCTGCAAATAGAGCCTCAAAATTAGGTGCCAACACACCTCCACGATCGACAAAGGCGGGCGACTGGCTGGACTCCAACGGTAGTGGAGAGGGCGTCATTGGCCTCGCCAAGGACCCCCAATGAGCCTATCTCCTTCGGGAGTACCACAGATGGCTCCCCACATACCTCTTGTAGCTCAGGCATAATCTGCAGAACTGGAGCCATGACCTCGTTGATGACTTCATCTTAGAGGAGGCAAACGACACCACACGGCAAGGTCTATCGCGAGGGGAGAAATGTCCATAGTGGCATGCTCGCTCCCCCTCTCATCAACATAACCAACCTGGAGCTCAGGCAACAAATGGACATGTAGCAAAATCGGCAGATTGCCAAGAACGACCGTCGCTATGCCGAAACACTACCGACATGCGCACGACAGTCACAAAGTTCAATGCAAAGCAGCTCGGCCTACCTCATGAGGACGTGCTGCAAAGGCGTGTCAGTCGGGGTAGCATCATCTATGGGTGCAGGTGGTGGGACAGCCGGTGAAGTAGCACATCGGAGTAGATTCAGTGGCAGAGCTAGGGGGACCAGCGATGGTCAAGGCCCCCCTATTCCAACGGCAGCAAGCCTATTTTGCTTGTTTTACAGCTAATTAGAAGATTTAATTAGTGAAATTTAGCTTGACCAGCCCCCTTTATAATTTTTTTAGCTTGGTTGGCCCCCTTAAAATTGAAACCTGCCTCCGCCCCTGAGTAGACTGATTGGCGTGAGGCTTAGCACGACAGCGCGATCGACGTGGTCGAAATGGAGGCAGTTTGTGCACTGGATTAGGTTCTTGGGACACGATGACCTCTGACAGCAACAACAATTCAAAAAGCGGCGTATGCGTGTCTGTGTCGGTCATAGTCATCTTAGCTCTAGTGTTGTCATAGGCACCATGAAATACTCTTCCGCGTCTGACAATCCGTTTGTTTCTTCACTTGCAGATCCTTCATTTGTTGGTTGAGGTCCCATGTCGCTCTGTGACGATTTGCCTATGTGATCTTGTGCTAGTGGCCTTTTTCCTATTACCTCGTCAAAGTACTTCTTGTCGAGAGATGTGGCAAAACTAGCTAGCTCATACATTTTCGGCCAGTGCTTTTGGTCTAGAGATCCACGTACACAGCTAACCCAACTAGACTGATTCTGCCTGCTAGCTAGCTTCATATAACAATATGAAGTTGGTGCTCGATTCCTTCGATCTGTGTTGTGCATAGGGACACAACTCTTGTCGTGCACTTGAGCTTCTGGTACTACAAAACTCCTAGGCACTGGACCTAGTAGGACTCCAGAAATGGACTTGTTGGCCTCGTGTCCTCCCAGTCTTTCCATAAAAATAGAATGCTTGACCAAGTTATGTACTTTGAAATTTGAATCTCGCCCTTGATGAACAAAAGTGCAAACCTGAAACGGTGCACTCACTAGTGCAGAGAGGCCCATTGGTCCCGGTTGGTAAGGGGCTTTAGTCCCGGTTACCCAACCGGGACGGGGCAATCGGGACTAAAGCCCCAACCTTTAGCTCCGGTTACACGTGGCGGCGTCAGAGGGCGAGGGGGGTGGAGCATTAGTCCCGGTTCGTAACACGAACCGGAACAAATAACCTTCTGCCACGGCAGAGATTTGGCCCAGTTCTCTGCCGCGGCAGAGAATTCATTTTGACACATTTTGTTGCCACGACAGCATTTTCGCCACTTTTTGTGCCGCAGCAGAGAATTCATTTAGGTTGTTTTATTATTTATTTAGTGTTTTGCACTTATCAATGAAGGAACCGTTATATTACACAAGATCATCATGACAATATTACATTCGATACACGGATCGAGTTCATGCACTACATACAAAAGTTGCTCTTTTTATAATCCCTATTGTCTATACACAGCCGAATAGTATTCCCCTTTTGGGTTTAGGACTTATGCATCCAAAAATCCCGCCAATTCCTCCTGAATTGCTCGTACGCGATCCTTTGGCAGAAGACCGTCCCATAGACGTTCGATCTGATTTAAAAAAGGAGTCAGCCTATATAAATGAAACTAAACACAATTTGATTGTAATTAAAAACTATAGAAATTGTTTACGTACGTGGAGTTGCTCTAAATTTCTGCACTTCTCATCGCACGTCTGCCGGATGAACTCGCAAACATAGTATCCACATAGATTGTTACCTGGACCCTGTGTCAGGCACTTTATGAGAACATAGTTTAATCAAAATAATAATCAAGCATGATAATAACTGTATCAAAACTAGAATCAAAGAGATGCGCAGATATAGCTAGTGGTGCTTACATCTAGTGCTTCAAATGTAAGCTCCTCTTTCCAAACACCCCTAGCCTTGTTGGTGAACCGTTTCCAAGCGCTGCCCGGCGAAGAAAACGAATAAAAGAAGTTATTAATTACTTGATATCATAAAATTCACGAACATTGCCGATATATTGTCGTAATGATTAGAATTACCGCTGGCGGATCATCTGCATGTCCTTCCACTGCTCAAGGGGTTTATGTTTCGAGTCCATGACTAGTACACGCCCTTTGTCAAGTTGAATGATTAACAGAATATAGTGGTAACTGCGAATGCATAACTAATCTATTATATACTTAACATCGAGTAAGCGAAATAGAAAGTGTATACAAGACAATAACACTCACTCGAAGTTGTAAGGAAATAGTATTTTCCGTTTGGTTTCTTGAAACCTTAACGCGTGTACTATATCATCCTCCGTATCCTGGGGGCTTGGTTTGAGATTAGCTTCATGAACCCAATATGGGTCAATGAAGCCAATGTCATAGATTTGTCCTCTGCTGCATTCGGGAATCTTCATTCTGCATATTACAGTATGATTATATACATGCAATAAATAAGGTGAGATAGCTGAAGACTAAATTAATTACAGAATTAGTACTTACAGACAATAGGCACTGATGATCGATTTGTCCAAGGCGTCTTGATTGAATAATTGAAATAGTTCATCAAATTCAATGGATATCATGTCATCCTTTTCTTTTCCATGATGCTTTTTTGTAACCCTCAGCACTATCCAATTAGCCCCGGCCTTTGTGGCATGCATGTACCAGTTATGCAATCTTCGCATTTTTGTTGGAAGATTGTTTACCTCCTCAGGTTTGACGATAGGTTTGCCGTATTGGTATTTGTATGCTACTTCACTCACGGGGAAGTACTCTAACTAGGATAAGTACTGGGCAATACTCATACCTTGAGCAATAGCAGCTTCTCCTTATTGTGCTACCTCTGGATCATACTGCTCTTCGGCCCCATATTTGCTCGACCCCACATTGGTTTGGGAAATCACCTTGAGAGGGGCGCAAGACTGTTTTGCTTGTTCTCCGAGCTGGGCAACAGATTTCTCGCTTGCATCAGTACTGCTCTTCGAGGCTTTTTGTGCCGCATGTGACTTGAGAATAGAACGCTCATAGTCTGATGATAGCTTTGGCTCGGGTTGATGAAGAGTCTTTAGCATTTTCAACACTTTTCCTTTTTCTTCTTTGGTGCTGGGGAACTCTGGCTCTTTCGGCCGCCTCAGCTTAGCGAAAATCGCTGTTGTTTCCACATCAACGATCGCCGCAGTCTCCTCTTCAGTACAATCATAAGCTCTCTTGGGAGGAACCTTTGGTACTTTTGGAAGAGGCTCTTGTTTACGTTTCGGCGATCGCTTACCACGACGCAGAGTAGCGGTACGCTTACGCTTTTTATCCTGAGGCACCGGCGATGGCTCCCGCGGCGATGGCTGCGCCGGAGATTGGTGAGGCAACGGAGCCGGGTGAGGTGACGGAGCCGGGTGAGGCGACGAAGACGGCTGCCGCGGCGGCGAAGACCTCGCTGGAGACGGGTGAGGCGGCGGCGAAGATGGCCTTGGCGTGTGATTTCGAAGCACGATACATTCCTTTGGCCATAGAATGGTGACGTTTTTTGCGTCTCCCAGTACAGTCACATCCCCTTCACCTGCAGGGTAGTCAAGCTTCAAAACTTCAAAGGTGGGCATGATTTCATCCACCCCGACAACAGCGTAGCCCTCTTGAACCGGACGACAGTGGTAAGTTGGTGTGGGTCCAATTGGTAAGGCATAGCCGACCGCCACCTTCATTGATATGTTCACAAGTTTGACATGTAGCTCGCAGTGTGTCATCTCTGTGATATCATCCACTGGGTAGCCAACAGGAGCCATCTTCGGTGCACCATCGTCATCGCCATTGTCATCACCCGGGACCTCGGTGGAAGCCACACTGCTTTTTCGATTATTCGATAGGCCGGTAGCATCGAATGCAGTGTGCTGCTGAGATGGGCCGGTAGTACTTTTCTCTTTAAGTGCGTTAATTTCATCTTGTTGTTCCTTTATTCGTTCTTCAATTATACGCATTCGCTCTTTCTGACTATCTACTTCAACTTCCGCCCTGTCCTTTCTCCTCTGACGGCTTTTATCAGGATATTTCTTCCTCTCTTCGGGAAACCCAGTCCTCCATGGTTGGGAGCCTCTTGTGCCACGTGTTCGTCCATCATGTTCCTTATTTCCATGGGCGAGTGTGAGCTCATCATTCTCTCTATCGGGAATGAAGTCCCCATCTTTAACAGCCTTTACTGCTTTTCTCATCTTCTCGATTGGCAAGGGGTCTTCTTTATGTCGTATGTTATATATACACTTTCCTTCCGAGTCCAACGTGTCCCCATGCCCGTAAAACCAATTCCTTGCACGTTCTACCCAATCGTCTGTCTCTGGGGTGATATTTTTAGCACGCAGTTCATTCTCAAGTTTCTCCCACTTAGGAATGCCAGCCATGTATCCACCTTGCCCCATTGTATGGTGATACTTCTTGTTAGCAGCATTCAGCTTATTCGTTGTAGACATTTTCTTAGCTTTTTCTGATGTCTTGTATTTCACAAACTCAGCCCAGAATGGTTTTATCTTCTCAAACTGAATATTCTTGAAATCGGGAGTCTTCTCTTTCACGACATAGTCAAGGTGCAATCTTTTCTTCCAGTTGGTGAAACACTGGGCCATCTTCTTCAAAGCCCACTCTCTGACCTTAGCCTCCCTGGCTCTCCCATGTTCTAAGGCGTCCTCAACTGGATCCTCCGCATTTGGATCCAGCTCTATCTTCGGTAGTTTGAAATTAACCATGAGCCTCTTCCACAATAAATCTTTGGCGTGGTTCGGGACAAATAAACATGTTCCCTCTTCTTCCGCATCAGCAGGCCTATTCCAATTTCGAATGGTGATCGGGATTAAGTCCCTAACGATTACTCCGTATTGTGCCACAAATTTGTTTGCGACAACTTCGGGAGCCGCCGGTTTGCCGTCTTCAGCGACATCTTCGATCCTGAACCTCTCATGGTCTTGCAACTTTTTGGTTGGGCCTCGTCTGCTCTTTTCAGTAGATTTGTTCGATCCGGAGGGCTAAAATAAGAAAGATCGTCGTTACTATTTTTATATAGATAGCAGATGATTAATTAATGAATTAATTATATTACATGCACCTCGCCGGAGCGGTCGTCTTCTCGATTACACAAGGCATCGCCTTCTCCCTCGCGGAAGGCAACACCTTCAACCTCAAACAAGTTGTCTATTCCGGCAAAAAGAGGATCACCCTCACCGGAGTTGTTCAGAAACGTTGATACATCTAAATTTTCTTCCCCGCGGATCACACCTTGGATCAACTCTTACTTTTCTTCGTCTCTGACGTGTGGGTCCATATTTTCTGCATAGGTGGAAAAACGAATAAGTCAAAGCGGCTAAGGGAGAAAGTTAGGTACGGTGTTGAGAGATATAAACCCTAATTCAGATAAACCCTAATATATACATACACAATAATAAAAATGAAGAGAAACCCTAAACCCTAAACCTAGCTACAAAAAGGAAACTGTGTAGTAGATAGGTAACTCTAGCTAACATCAATTAAAATCAATATTCCGGAGTTCCGAGGGGTGTAAAACCTAGTTCGGAGAAACCTCGGATGCATATGAGAGGGGAACATGAGTATAAGGCTACAAAAGGAAAACTATCCAGCAGATAGGTAACACTAGATACTAACAAAATACCATATTGGAATCGATTTAAGAGGGTTCAGAATGCCCTAGCGAAGGAACATCGTTGAACCCACATGCACCTAAGGGGTATTAATGATTCCTTATCTAAGATAGGGTTTTTAAGTTGCTTGACAATGTGAATCGGGTCTGGGGCTACCCACAGTGACTGACCAGTGGGGCCGAAGACTAATAATACCAAACTATCTATCGATAAGCTTAAAGGGAGTAATGCAACAGATAGGACACTCTATATATCGATAAAAGACCACAGTGGAATTGTATGCATCATGGCAAGAATTGAAATGCTTTCGAAATCATAGGATTATATCATGGTAGGGCTATGCTTGCCTTTGCCTGTTGATAGCCGAAAGCAGAGCTTCAGGATCCTTGTACTTGACTTGATTACAGTTGGTCAAGTATTTATCTTCGAGCTTCAACGGTGTTGAACTCTGGCTTCGATCGATCTCGATATCGTATTCTACCGGGAAGAACCAAACACCGGAAAGAAAGGGAAACAATCAACACATGGCATCGATGCAATGCTCAAGCAAGTATGATGATATGACAAGTTGAATTGCATTGAAATGTAACCCTAAAGCATGCTCGACAATTAATCGGGGTTCCGAGGGGTGAAAACCCTAACTCAGAGAAACTCCGGAATCACCTATGAGGGGTTACTATATTCTTCTAATTAAACTTGTTATGAAAGTTGTTTAATCAATTTAAATGGAATTATTGCATCACAGTGACATCAGCAATGGGGATCCTCGGGTGGGCGACGCCGGTGCCGATTGCGGGCACGCGAGCGAGCGAGACTGGGCTCGTTCGACGCGGCTCATCGAGGGGGACCACAAATTGGCGGCGCTGGACCATTTGGTCGAGGGACTCGCCAGCAGCGAGCACAACTGCGGCGGCGGGGTGAGGCGTACAACGCGGGCTCGATACAGAGAGGATCATATCAACTAAAATAATCATCAAAATCTAATAACATACACCTAAAATATAAATAATATATACATACACCTAAAATCTAAATATATACATACACCTAAAATCTAAATAATTTAAAAATACACCTAAAATCCTAAATCTAAATATATACATACACCTAAAATCTAAATAATATATACATACACCTAAAATCCTAAATATAAATATATACATACACCTAAAATCTAAATAATATATACATACACCTAAAATCCTAAATCTAAATAATATAACGTAAAATATAAATAATATATACTACATATACACCTAAAATCTAATATATACATGCATGCATTATACACACTAAAAGGAAGGGCCCTCTTGGTCGTTCATGGTACTGACGGCGGCGGTGGACGCGGGAGGAGTGGGAGAGGCGGCGGGGTGACGGCCGGAGTGCGTGGCGATGGACAACGGAGACGGAGGGCGGCCGGAGAGGGAGGATGGAGGCGGTGGACGCGGTCGGCAGTCGGGGAGGAGAGGGAGATGCGGCGGGCGCTGGACACGGGCGGCGGTGGCGGCCGGAGCGCGTGGCGATGGACGACGGAGACGGAGGGCGGCCGGAGAGAGAGGACGGAGGCGGCGACGGCGCGGAGGCGGAGGCGGCGGCGCTGACGACGACGGCGGGCGCGGGCAGCCTGTCGGCGTCGTGGGGATCGGGGGTGGCGTTCCTGTGCGCGCGTCGAGAAATGAGATGGGGAAGAAGAAGAAGAGGCGCACAAGTTATAAAGCAGGGAGCATACGTCTCGGTTGGTGGCTCCAACCGGGACATACATCCCGGTTGGAGCCACCAACCGGGGCGTATACTCCAATTTTTTCAGAAGATAAAGGGGCGCGCGCGCAGGGGGTCTTTAGTCCCGGTTGGTGGCTCCAACCGGGACATATGCCCCTATTTTCAAAAAATATCAGGTATTTTATCTCTGTTCCCGCCTTATTTTTTATTTTGGGGTTTAAATTTGTAATGTTTTTTAAATGATAATTACTTTGGAATTTAGAAAAACTTTAAACATAAAAAGTGTTTGAATTTAAATAACTAATTCGAAACCATTTTCTGTTTTTAAAAATAATTAATGTAACCAATTAAACTATGAACCATTTAAAATTAATAATGAAATAACTTATATTTTTTGAATATTAATTTGGAATTTAGAAAAAACTTTAAACATAAAAAGTGTCTGGATTTGAATAAATAATCCAAAACCATTTTCTATTTTTAAAAAATAATTAATGTAACCATTTAAAATTAAAAATGAATTAACTTATATTTTTTAAATATTAATTTGGAATTTATAAAAACTTTAAACATAAAAAGTGTTTGGATTTGAATAAATAATTCAAAACAATTTTCTGTTTTAAAAAATAATTAATGTAACCATTTAAAATATGAACCATTTACAATTAAAAATGAATTAACTTATATTTTTTAATATTAATTTGGAATTTAGAAATACTTTAAACATAAAAAGTGTTTGGATTTGTATAAGTAATTCAAAACCATTTTATGTTTTTAATTTGGATTTGAATTAACTTATATTTTTTATATATTAATGGGCGAAAAAAAAGGACGGAAAATAATGGGCGGAAAGAAAATTTGATTAGGATAGAACTGGAATTAAAGTACAGAACGCAACTAACACAAAGTTACATAGAAGAACTGAAAATTAAGATACATGGCCAGATTAAGCCACAATCGGCCGAACTTGTTTTGCAATGTTGGAATGATTCAGTTATGCTCCTGCCTACACCTGTAATACTCGCCACTGTAGTCTTCGTACTCGCCGCGGCCGTCGTCGCTGTCGTCGTCGGGGTCGCCGTAGTTGAACCTTGAAGGCTGAGTACGAGTGGGATGGACTTGAGGGTAGCGCAGGCGGGGGATATAGTCGGCGGCCGTGTCGTAGGCCATGATGCTCTAGAGAGTCCGGCCGCGCCACCACAGCCGGCCTCGTTGAAGTTCGGAGGAGGTGGGCCGTCCTCCTCGTGCCTGGCGAGCGCCCTTTGTTGGAGATATGCCCTAGAGGCAATAATAAATGTAGTTATTATTATATCTTTGTGTTTATGATAAATGTTTACATTCATGCTATAATAGTATTAACAAGGAAACATTGATACTTGTGTGATTTGTAAACTTAATTTGAAGTCCCTAGTATAGCCTCTATACTTCACTAGCTTGTTGGTTGATAGATGATTATGGTTTCCCTATCATGAACATTGATATGTTATCAACAACAAGATCATATCGTTAGGAGAATGATATGGTGGACATACTCCTATAGATAAGCGTAGCATAAAGATCAAGTCATTTCAATAGTTCAATTGCTATATGCTTTCTGATACATAGTAACCAAACTCCTTCGACCATGAGATCATGCATATCACCTTTACCGGATGGATGCTTTGATGACATCAAACACCACACCGTAACTGGGTGGCTATAAAGGTGGCATTGAGTGTTCGGAAAGTATTGGTTGAGACACATGGATCAAGAGTGGGATTTGTCCATCCATATGACGGATAGATATACTCTGGGCCCTCTCGGTGGAATGTCATCCAATTAGCTTGCAAGCATGTGACTGGCTCACAAGGGATCACATATCACGGAAACGAGAAAAGAGTACTTATCGGTAATGAGGTTGAACTAGGTATGCAGAGATACCGACGATCATGACCTCGGATAAGTAAACTATCGTGAGACAAAGGGAAATTGGTATCGTATGTAAGTGGTTCATTCGATCGCAAAGTAATCGTAGAAATATGTGGGAGCCATATGAATTTCCAGATTCCTCTATTGGTTATTGTTCGGAGAAGTGTCTCGATCATGTCCGCATAATTCACGAACCGTAGGGAGACACACTTAAGGATTCGACGTTGTTTGAGTAGTTATGGTATTATGAGAAAGAGACCGAATGTTGTTCGGAGTCTCGGATGGGATCCGGGATATCACGAGGTGATCCGGAGAATAAGATTCATATAAGGAAAGTCCCGTTTCGGAGTTCGGAAATGATTCCGGTGTTTTCATCAGGAATGTTCTAGAAGGTTCCGGAATGTCCGGCACTCCGGAGGGGAAGGGGTACATGAATGTGTCATTACATATTGGAATGATTGCATCATGTACTAAGTGTTCTTGCTGTTCCAAATAAAGGATTAAATTGAATCCTAAAACTGAAAAGTCAAATGGCCAGTTTGAAAGTCAAACGGCTAAAACAGGAAACTGTGGGAAACAAGCAAGAGGAGGTTGAAACCGACTTGGGGGAGGAGTCCCTCCTCTCCAAGCCAGAGCGCCACCCAAGGCCGACTTGGGGAGGGACTCCCTCCCCTTGGCCACCCCTCCCACCTATAAAAGGAGGGGCAGGGCCTCCTCCTCTAGACACACAAGTTCCTATCCTCTAATCTAAATCCTAGCCCTAGACTCCGGTTTAGAGCCGTTTTGGTTTAGAGCTTCTAATTGCCCTAGCCTTCGGATTAGAGCCTTCTAATTGGTGTGTCTAAACCCTAGACCACTAATAGTTCTCTCTCATACTCCACCATACTCGCTCCGGCTTAAGGCGAAGCCCTGCGGGATCTCCCCTCTACTTCCGGTACCACGCCGTTGTGCTGCCGGAATCGCGAGGAGAGTGCTACAACCTCTGCTGCCTGCTAGAACAAGGGAGAGGAAGGTCTTCGTCGAGTACCGAACGTGTGACCGACTGCGGGAGCGCTGCCGGAACGCAGCGCCGGAAGGATCGTCTACGCGATCTTGAGATCGGGAAGAGTACGACTACATCACCCACGAGAATCCGCTCTCGTTAAACACTTTGGAATCTTCGAGGGTAAGTTATTCCATCGACTTTGCTACAATCTAGTAGATAGATCTTGGCTTGTTTGTTTGTATGCGATAGAATTTTTTTGTTTTCCATGCTACGAAACCCTACAGTGGTATCAGAGCCGTGTCTATATGTAGATCTGTTGCACGAGTAGAACACAATGGTCATTGTGGGCGTTGATGCTTTTATTGTCGATTGCTTCTTGTGTACTTTGCATCTTGCGGTATGTTGGGATGAAGCGGCCCGGGCTAACCTTACATGACATCGTTCATGAGACTTGCTCCACGCTTGACATGCAACTTGTATTTCATAAGTGGCTTTGCGGGTGCCTGTTTCTCCTAGCATAGATAAGATCCAATTTACAACGGGTGATTAACAATACTAGTATCAATGTTGTGGTTCATGTTCGTAAGTTAGAACGACACTTATAGAAAGCCCCAAACCACGTAAAACATGCAAAGAAAGTAGAGGCGTCTATCTTTGTTTTGCAGGGGTGTGCAGTGATGTGATATGGCCATGATTGTGATTATATTTGATGTATGCAATGTTCCTTATTGTAAGTTGGCAACCGGCAGGAGCCATATGGTTGTCTTTAATTTATGTTAAGACCCGCGTGTCTATTCAAAGTAGTTGTAATAGTTGAAGCCGGTGGACGACAACCATGGAGAGGCGTCATTGACCTTGATGCAATGCCGGTGATGATGGAGATCATGTTCGTGCTTGAAGATGGAGATCGGAAGCACAAAGAAGAAAGGCCATATCATATCACATATATATATTGAATTGCATGTGATGTTAATCCTTTATGCATCTTGTATTGCTTAGTAGACGACGGTAGCATTATAAGATGATCCCTCATGCACATGAATTTCAAGTCATAAAGTGTTCACCCTTAGTTAGCACCGTTGCTAAAGCTTGTTGTTTTGAAGCACCACGTGATGATCGGGTGTGTTAGATTCCGCAAGTGTATACAACGTGAGCAAGCCAGATTTGCTCATGCGGAAACTAAGGTTTGATCTTGACGAGCCTAGCATGTACATACATGGTCTCGGAACACGGATCACCGAAAGGTAAAGCATGAATCATATAGTAGATATGATGAACATGACGATTGTTCGCCATTGAAACTATATCAACTCTCGTGATGATCGGTGTTGATGTGGTGGATTTGGTTCATGTGATCACTAAAACAATGTGAGGGATATTGTTTTGAGTGGGAGTTCACCCAGATTAACTTTATTAATTAATTTGAACTCAATTTGTCATAAACTTAGTCTAAACTATTGCAAATATGTTGTAGATCAATGGCAGCCCCTACCATCAATTTTAATGCGTTCCTAGAGAAAGAAAAGTTGAAAAACAATGGAAGCAACTTCGCGGATTGGTTCCGCAATTTGAGGATTGTCCTCACAGCTGGTAATTTGACCTATGTGCTGGATGCACCGCTGGGTGACCCACCTGCAGCTGATGCTCCCGATGAAGTAAAGAATGTTTACCTTGCTCGGAAGAATCAGTACTCCATAGTTCAGTGTGCTATCTTGTATGGTTTGGAATCGGAGCTTCAGAAAAGGTTTGAGGATTCAGACCCATATGATATTGTCGAGGATCTCAAATTGATTTTTGAGACTCATGCAGCAATTGAAAGCTATGAGGCTTCTGAAAAGTTCTTTAACTGCAAGATGGAAGAGGGCAGCTCTGTCAGTTAGCATGTGCTTAAGATGTCTGGGCACGCAAACAAACTTCAAAGCTTGGGTATAGTGATTCCTAATGCTTTGGGGATTTACCGTGTCTTCCAATCACTACCACCAAGTTACAAGAACTTTGTGATGAACTACAACATGCAGAACATGAACAAGACGTTGCCAGAACTCTTTGCCATGTTGAAATCTGCAGAAGTGGAGATCAAGAAAGAGCACCAAGTGTTGTTGGTCAATAAGACAACCAAATTCAAGAAAGGCAAGTATAAGCAAAAGGGACACTTCAAGAAGGGTGGTAAGAAAGTTACCACGCCAGCGAAGAAGACCAAGGCTGGACCTAAGCCTGATACTGAGTGCTTTTACTGCAAGGGAGAAGGTCACTGGAAGCGGAATTGCCCAAAGTACTTGGCGGATTTGAAGAACGGCAACATCAAGAAGAAAGGTATATCTGATATACATGTTATTGATGTGTATCTCACTAGTACTCGTAGTAGTGCCTGGGTATTTGATACTGGTTCGGTTGCTCATATTTGTAACTCGAAACAGGTGCTGCAGAATAAACGGAAGTTATCGAAGAACGAGGTGACGATGCGCGTGGGAAATGGATCAAAGGTTGATGTGATCGCGGTCGGCACACTACCCCTTCATCTACCATCGGGATTAGTTTTATACTTAAATAATTGTTATTTGGTGCCTGCGTTGAGCATGAACATTATATCGGGATCTTGTTTATTGCGAGACGGTTACTTGTTTAAGTCTGAGAATAATGGTTGCTCGATTTATATGAGTAATATGTTTTATGCACATGCACCTTTGATAGATGGTCTATTCTTATTGAATCTCGATAGTGGAAATACACATATCAACAACATTGAGGCTAAACGTTTGAAATCAAGCGATAATTCGACCTATATGTGGCACTGTCGTCTTGGTCACATTGGAGTGAAACGTATGAAGAAACTCCATTCCGATGGACTTCATGAATCACTTGATTTTGAATCACTTGAAAGATGCGAAGCATGTCTGATGGGTAAAATGACTAAGACTCCATTTTCTGGTATGATGGAGCGAGCTACGGACTTATTGGAAATCATACATACTGATGTGTGTGGTCCAATGAGTGTAGCATCGCGTGGTGGTTATCGTTATGTTCTTACCTTCATGGATGACTTGAGTAGATATGGGTATATCTATTTCATGAAACATAAGTCCGAAACTTTCGAGAAGTTTAAGGAGTTTCAAAGTGAGGTAGAGAATCAACGTAACAAGAAGATTAAATTTCTACGTTCTGATCGTGGAGGTGAATATCTAAGTTACGAGTTTGGCGAGCATTTGAAGAAATGCGGAATACTTTCACAATTGACACCGCCGGGAACACCACAGCGTAATGGTGTGTCCGAACGTCGTAATCGAACTCTCTTAGATATGGTTCGTTCTATGATGTCACTTACAGATTTACCGCTATCATTTTGGGGTTATGCATTAGAAATAGCCGCATTCACTTTAAATAGGGCACCGTCTAAATCCGTTGAAACGGCACCGTATGAATTATGGTTTGGGAACAAACCTAAATTGTCGTTCCTTAAAGTTTGGGGATGCGAAGCCTATGTAAAGAAGTTACAGCCGGACAAGCTTGAACCCAAAGAGGAAAAATGCATCTTCATAGGATACCCGAAGGAAACTATTGGATATACCTTCTATCATAGATCCGAAGGAAAAATCTTCGTTGCCAAAAATGGATCCTTTCTAGAGAAGGAATTTCTCTCGAAAGAAGTGACAGGAAGGAAAGTAGAACTCGACGAGGTTGTCGAACCTTCTCTCGAAATTGCGAGTAGCGCAGCACTGGAAGAAGTTCCTGTGGTGCCTGCACCAATAAGAGAGGGAGCTAATGATGGTGATCATGAAACTTCGGTTGAAGTTACTACAGAGCCTCGGAGGTCAACGAGAACTCGTACCACTCCAGATTGGTATGATTCCGTTATGAATGTCATGTTGGTGGACAACACCGATGACCCCGAGACATATGAGGAAGCGATGATGAGCCCAGATTCCAATAAATGGCAAGAAGCCATGAAATCCGAGATTGGATCCATGTACGAAAACCAAGTATGGAATTTGGTGGACTTACCGGATGGCCGGAAGGCTGTCGAGAACAAATGGATTTTCAAGAAGAAAACAGATGCTGATGGTAATGTTACTGTCTATAAAGCTCGACTTGTCGCAAAAGGGTTTCGACAAATTCAAGGAGTTGACTACGATGAGACTTTCTCACCAGTAGCGAAGCTAAAGTCTGTAAGGATTATGTTAGCAATCGCTGCATATTATGATTATGAGATATGGCAGATGGATGTCAAAACAGCATTCCTCAATGGAGACATTGATGAAGAGTTGTATATGATGCAACCCAAAGGTTTTGTCGATCCTAAAGATGCTAACAAGGTATGCAAACTTCAACGGTCCATCTATGGATTGAAGCAAGCATCTCGAAGTTGGAATCAACGTTTTGATAAGGTAATCAAAAGTTTTGGTTTTATACAAACTTATGGAGAAGCTTGTATTTACAAGAAAGTGAGTGGGAGCTTCTGTAGCATTCTTAATACTATATGTGGATGACATATTGTTGATTGGGAATGATGTAGACCTTCTTAATAGTGTCAAAGAATATTTGAATAATAGTTTTTCAATGAAGGATCTTGGCGAAGCAGCTTACATATTAGGCATAAAGATTTATAGAGATAGATCGAAACGCCAAATATCATTGTCACAGAGTACATATTTGGACAAAGTTCTAAAGAGGTTTGGAATGGAAGAAAGCAAGAAAGGGTTCTTGCCCATGTTGCCCAATACGACCTTGAGTAAAACTCAAAGTCCGACATCGGCAGAAGATAGAGAAAGGATGAGTAAGACTCCCTATGCCTCAGCCATAGGATCTCTAATGTATGTCATGCTATATACTATACCCGACATTGCATATGCTGTTAGTTTAACTAGCAGATATCAAAGTGATCCAGGAGTGGATCATTGGACAGCGGTCAAAAACATCCTTAAGTACTTGAGAAGAACTAAGGATATGGTTCTTTCTTATGGAGGTGATGAACAGCTCGTTGTTAACGGTTACACCGATGCTAGTTGGAACACCGATCCGGCACTAGTGCACACGTACCCCTCTAACACCGGTTTGGAGGACCCTCTAACAGCGGTTCCACAACCGCTGTTGAGGGTTCGGTGTTAGAGGGGGGGCCCCTTTAACACCGGTTCCTATACGAACCGGTGTTAAAGGGTGGCGCACGTGGGGCTGCCGCAGGCCTCAGCCCCCCCCCTTTAACACCGGTTCGTATCTGGAACCGGTGTTAAAGGTTCTTCTGCCGCGGCAGAGATTTAGGCCGTTTTCCTGCCGCGGCAGAACTCTGCCGCGGCAGGAAAACGGCCTAAATCTCTGCCGCGGCAGACTTCTGCCTCTGCCCCGTTCTGGGCGTATTTCTGCCGGGGGGGGGAGAGCGAGGGGAAATCGATCGGGAGCCGTATACTTATAAATCGTCTGGTGATATTCCTTCTTCAGGGCATTAAGCGTATTGGTTTCTGACCTCTTTTTAGCTATAGCACTTTTTTTATATGTCTTAAATTCGGGCCAGTGAGGTCTTATCTTCGCATAATATGCGTCTTCGAAATTTGGAGTCTCGCCAGCTTTGACAAATTTGTTCAATTTTGTCTTCCAGTTGCGGAAAGCCTCAGCCATCTTCTTTAGAGTCCACTCTTTGACCTTGTTCTTTATAACCGGGTTGTTTTCATCCTCCTCTGGCGGAAGGGTGAAATTTACCAACAACGAATTCCAAAGCGTTTCTTTGGATCTGTCATCGACAAAGGTACCGTCGCCCTTCTTTGGCTTATTCCAATTTTCAATTATGATTGGGATTTGGTCCCTAACAAGAACTCCAGCCTGACGTATAAATTGTCTGCAGCCTTCTTGGGCTCCATCGGCCTGCCATCAACACGGACTGCTTCGATCGTGAACTTTGCACGATCTTTCAACCGCTGGCTCGTGCCTCGCTTGCTCTTTTTCGTAGAAGAAGATGGTTGCTGGCTGGTCGATCCAGAGGGCTAAAAGAAGAAAGAAGCGTTAATTAATACATGTAGAAGAAGATTGTTGGTGGAAGTCAGCTGAGGCTTAATCAATGCATATACCTCGCCGGACTTTGTAACCATTAAATTGCGTTCACCGGAGTCTTCATCTTCTCCATGACTAGTACTTGAGCTGTCGTCGTCATGTCCCTCCAAGTTCAGATATTGTGAGGTGTCCTCATCAATAATGTTCTCCATTATTTCTTCTTCTTCAAGGTTTCTACTAAGTGGATCCATAGTTTCTAAAACAATAATATTATCACACAAATATCAGTAATACATCTATTGAAATGCTCAAGCAAGGACGATGATATGACAGGTTAAAAGTATTGAAATGTAACCCTAATACATGCTTGGTCATTTCAAACCCTAATTCGGAGAAACCCCGGATTCATATGAGAGGGTACATTTACTTCTTCTAATTAACTTGTCATCAAAGTTGATTAACATAGCATGGTTATTATAATGCTATATTGACAACGAGAGGTGGCGACGCTAGGGCGAGAGCGGGGCCGGGGTGCGTGGGGGTGTGCGTTGGAACCAGCACGACGTGATGGTCTACCTAAAATGGGCGACACACCCTCGACGCGTGTGTAGGCTCAGCGAGGACATAGGAGGTCAGGGTCGACGGCATAATGGTGGCGGTGGTCGTCGGCGTGGCACAAAATATACACATGCATATACAATACACATACAATACAAATCCTTTGAATCAAACATGCATAATTTCCTATAGGATTTCCTATAGGATTTAATCCTACAAATTTCCTATAGGATTTAATCCTACAAATTTCCTATACAAATCCTTTGAATCAAACATGCCCTTACTTATATCCCGCGGGATGGCGACGGCGAGGGCGACGACGAGGGTGGTGTGGGCGAGGGCGACGGCGAGGCAGACACGGATGCGGCGGTCTCGTCGGGCGGCGGTGCTAGCGGCGTTTAGGCGTGGCCTATGAGCTCCGAAGCGGCGGCGGCGAGACGCTCCTGCACGGGGAAGAGAGCGAGGTGGTCAGTTAGGGTTTAGGCGTGGCCTATTATAATATCTTTGCTATAAGCTATTTTATTTTTACTCCACATGCTTCTAATTCACATGTGCAAGGATTAAGGCCTAGATCGTCGGAGTCGATGTCATCTCTACACTTTTCTCTCCCTGTCAACTGGACCCCACCCGTCATCCCTAACCTACGACCATCCATCTGAGCAAGCTCACACGCAGGGAGGGGAGGGGCTCGCCGCGCCCTCGCCGGCAACCGAGCTCGCCGCGCCGCCCCTGAACCGATCCCCGCCGCTAGGACCTCCCTCGCCCTCGCGTCCCCGCTCGCCCCGCTCCTCGCCCTCGCTCACGGGATCCCCTCGTGCGGCCGCTCCCCGCCGCCAAGGCCATCCCCACCTTCCTCCTCGACCACCTCCTGGGCCGCTTCCCTGCCGGCGCCAGCTCGCCCTCCTCCGGCAGAGCTCCTCCCCGGCAAGCCGAGCCGTCTCCGCCCTGCACCCGCCCGACCGCGTCCAGGCCTCCCCGGCTTTGACCCGCCCTCGCCGTCGGATGCTGACCATCCTCCCCGCATCGTCCTGCCCAGCACCGTTGCCTCGGGCAGCGGCCGGGCCCTTCTCCGGCGCGCCCCCGCCTTCCGCAGAGCACCCCGTCGCCGTTTCCCCTGACCCTCTGCAGCCACCCCCTCGCGCTCCGGCGATGCACCGCTACCACCGCCGTGGCCCTGCCTCTCTGCGCGACACCCGTCGTTCCCGCCTCTACGCCGATGGCCAGCCCGGCGAGGTGCGGGGCGGCAACCTGCGGCGTGGGCCGGGTTCAGCTTCGCGCCCTCGTGCACGATGACGAGGCGGGTAGCTCCCGGGCTGCCATGAGCGCGGGCCCGCGCCTCCGCGCGCCGTCGCCGGTGGTGCGCGCGCCGCCTCCAGCGCCCACGCCCACAACCGTCGTTCCCGGGCCTCTACGCCGATGGCCAGCCCGGCGAGGTGCGGGGCGGCAACCTGCTACCTGCCGGCGGGGGAGGGCCGGCCGGGCGCGGCCGGAGCAGGCGCGCTGAACGAAGGAGGGGAAGAGAGCGTCGGGGGCGGCGAACCTCGAGCGGCGGCGGCGAGACGGCGCGTCGGGGGCGGCGAGACGGCGCGTCGGCGGGTCGGGGGCGGCGAGACGGCGCGTCGGCGGCGAGACGGCGCGTCGGGGGCGGCGAGACGGCGCGTCGGGGGCGGCGGCGGCGCGTCGGGGGCGGCGGCGGCGCGTCGGGGGCGGCGCTCGATCGATCTGGCTGTGCGTGGGAGGAATAAGGGGAGGAAGGTGAAATAAATAACCCCCCCCCTTTAACACCGGTTCGTGGCTGGAACCGGTGTTAAAGGGGGGGGGGCGTTTCCCGCGCGCATTTATTACCCCCCCTTTAACACCGGTTCCAGCCACGAACCGGTGTTAAAGGGGGGGTAATAAATGCGCGCGGGAAACAACCCCCCCTTTAACACCGGTTCCAGCCACGAACCGGTGTTAAAGGGGGGGTGTTTTCCCGCGCGCATTTATTACCCCCCTTTAACACCGGTTCGTGGCTGGAACCGGTGTTAAAGGTGGGGCATTTAATTCAGGGGCTTTTTTAATTCAGGGGCTTTTTTAATTCAGGGGCTTTTTTAATTCAGGGGCTTTTTTAATTCAAAATATGAATAATATATCATAATTTTCAGAAAAATAATATCTATCCATTCATGTAAATCATTTTATATTTACTTTACATGAAATTTTTTAAAATAAATAAACACTTATTTCATGCATTAAAGGGGCTTTTTTAATTCAAAAAATATGATATGAATTTAGAAAATTCATATCTTTTTCATTTCAACTCAGAAAAATATGAATAATATATCATAATTTTCAGAAAAATAATATCTATCCATTCATGTAAATGATTTTTATATTTACTTTACATGAAATTTTTTAAAATAAATAAACACTTATTTCATGCATTAAAGGTGCTTTTTTAAGATATATAAAAGAACTAAAAATTAAGATACATGGCCAGATTAAGTAACAATCGGCCGAACTGGAACTGAAAATTAAGATACATAAAAGAACTGAAAATCAAGATACATGGCCAGATTAAGTAACAATCGGCCGAACTTGTTTCGGAATGTTGGAGTGATTTAGTCATGCTCCTGCCTACACCTGTAATACTCGCCACTGTAGTCGTCGTACTCGCCGCCGCCGTCATCGCTGTCGTCGTCGGGGTCACCGTAATTGAACCTCTGGAGAGTACGCGTGGGCTGGACTTGAGGGTAGCGCGTGGGCTGGACTTGAGGGTAGCGCAGACGGGGGTTAGAGTCGGCGGCAGTGTCATAGGCCATGACGCTCTGGAGAGTCCGACCGCGCCACCATAGCCGACGGCCGGCCTCGTTGAAGTTAGGAGGAGGTGGGCCGTCCTCCTCGTGCCTGGCGAGCGCCCTCTCATGCCGATCCACGAAGAAGGCTTCCCAAGTAGAGAAATAGTCGGGATGCCATCTGGGATTCCTCCGCTGCTCCGGCGTGAGCTCGAAGTAGTAGTGGTTCGTGATGGCCATCCGGCGCGCCACACCTAGAGGGACAGGAGGAACCGGCACACCTCCGACGCTCAGCATCCAGCCGACGGGGACACAGTAGCCCGGCGGGCAGGGGTAGTTCGAGGCGCAAAGCGCCTCCGCCTCCCTGGGGGTTAGTGCTACGGTGGAAGCCATGGGAAAGAGTGATGAGGTTGCAGATATGAGTCTAGAGATGTGCAATGACAATGGAGGCCAACCCCCTACATATATATATAGTGAACTAGCGGGAAGAACTGGAGGGAAGAACTGGCGGGAAGAAAAATGGCGGGAAGAAAAATGGCGGGAAGAACTGGCGGGAAGAAAAATGGCGGGAAGAAAAATGGCGGGAAGAAAAATGGCGGGAAAAAATGGCGGGATGAACCTTTAGTCCCGGTTGGAGACACCAACCGGGACTAAAGATGAACCTTTAGTCCCGGTTGGAGACACCAACCGGGACAAAACACGAGTCAGCACTAATAATAGAGGTGAGTGCATGTCGACATTATGTCGTGCGGCGTGTACCTTGTCCCGGATGGTGTCACCAACCGGGACTAAAGATGAACCTTTAGTCCCGGTTGGAGACACCAACCGGGACAAAACACGAGTCAGCACTAATAATAGAGGTGAGTGCATGTCGACATTATGTCGTGCGGCGTGTACCTTGTCCCGGATGGTGTCACCAACCGGGACTAAAGATGAACCTTTAGTCCCGGTTGGAGACACCAACCGGGACAAAACACGAGTCAGCACTAATAATAGAGGTGAGTGCATGTCGACATTATGTCGTGCGGCGTGTACCTTGTCCCGGATGGTGTCACCAACCGGGACTAAAGATGAACCTTTAGTCCCGGTTGGAGACACCAACCGGGACAAAACACGAGTCAGCACTAATAATAGAGGTGAGTGCATGTCGACATTATGTCGTGCGGCGTGTACCTTGTCCCGGATGGTGTCACCAACCGGGACTAAAGATGAACCTTTAGTCCCGGTTGGAGACACCAACCGGGACAAAACACGAGTCAGCACTAATAATAGAGGTGAGTGCATGTCGACATTATGTCGTGCGGCGTGTACCTTGTCCCGGATGGTGTCACCAACCGGGACTAAAGATGAACCTTTAGTCCCGGTTGGAGACACCAACCGGGACTAATAATAGGGGTGAGTGTCGACATTATTTTGTAAGTGTCAACACTATGTCGAGCTGCTTGTACTATAAATAGGCATCCTTGTGAGTCCAGTCCTCCAGCCAGTTTGAGGCAGGGGCACCACTACGGCCAGTTTCAGGGAGATGCCGACGGAGCCCAGTCCTCCGGCATCTCCGAGAAACTGGTCATAGAGGCACTCCCTAATATGTGAAATTAGTTAGCTCCCTGGTGTATTGATCTAGTTAGACAAGTTACAAAGCTGCAAGATGGTTTTCGAGAGCAGGGACACCACTACGGCCAGTTTCAGGGAGATGCCGACGGAGCCCAGTCCTCCGGCATCTCCGAGAAACTGGTCATAGAGGCACTCCCTAATATGTGACCGCGCGCGTTTGGAGATCAGATCTTAATGGTAAGTACGATTCGGGACAACTTCTTCTCATACTCCCGGTCCATCCACAAAACATGACTAACACTCAAGACATGTATTAAAAACATGAACTAGAGTTACATAATATGAGCATGAACTTCTTGGCATATGCCCTTCCTTATGATCGCTTCAGTCGTAACCATGGAGCATCTTCTTTACTTAACGGAATGCTTGGGTCAGTTTTCACTGTGAAGGGCGGAATTTCATCAAACTTATTATAATCTTCTGACATGTCTGTCTTGTCCTCGATTCCCACGATGTTTCTTTTCCCTGAAAGAACTATGTGACGCTTTGGCTCATCATATGATGTATTCGTTTGCATATTTTTTCTTTTTTTTGGTCTGGAGGACATGTCCTTCACATAGAAAACCTGAGCCACATCATTGGCTAGGACGAATGGTTCGTCTAAGTTCTTCATAAGATTGTTGAGATCCACCGTTGTCATTCCGTACTTCTTGTCTACCTCAACCCCTCCTCCTGTTAGCTTGACCCATTTGCATCGAAACAAGGGGACCTTAAAATTAGGTCCATAGTCAAGTTCCCATATCTCCTCTATGAACCCATAATACGTGGTCTTTTGCCCATTGTCTTCTGCTGCATCGAAGCGGACACCACTGTTTTGGTTGGTGCTCTTTTTATCTTGGCCTATCGTGTAAAATGTATTCCCATTTATCTCGTACCCTTGGAAAGTACATACAGTCGAAGACGGTGTCCTGGCCAACAAGTACAGCTGATCCCCAACAGTGGTGTTATTCGTGAGAAGTCTTTGCAGCCAGCCGCCAAAACTCGCCATGTGTTCACTTATAATCCATTCATCAGACTGCCCCGGGTGTTTGAGGCGTATTAAATTCTTGTGTTCATTGATATACGGGGCAACCAAGATAGATCTTTGTAAAACCGTGTAGTGTGCTTGATTGAGAGAATGCCCGTCCCTACATATCATTGCTTTACATCCTAGGGTGCCTTTTCCATGCAGTCTCCCCTCATGTCGTGATTCTGGAACACCAATCGCCTTAAGGTCAGGAATAAAATCAACACAGAACTCAATGACCTCCTCTGTTACATAGCCCTTGGAGATGCTTCCTTCTGGCCTAGCACGGTTATGAACATATTTCTTTAAGACTCCCATGTACCTCTCAAAGGGGAACATATTGTGTAGAAATACAGGACCGAGAATGGCAATCTCTTCTACTAGGTGAACCAGGAGATGCGTCATAATATTGAAGAAGGATGGTGGGAACACCAACTCAAAGCTGACAAGACATTGGGCCACATCTGTTTGTAACCCTGGTAGGCTTTCTGGATCGATTACCTTCTGAGATATTGCATTGAGGAATGCACATAGCTTCACAATGGGTACTCGAACATTTTCAGGTAGAAGCCCCCTCAATGCAATCGGAAGCAATTGTGTCATAATCACGTGGCAGTCATGAGACTTCAGGTTTTGGAATTTTTTCTCTGCCATATTTATTATTCCCTTTATATTCGACGAGAAGCCAGACGGGACCTTGATACTGCTCAGACATTCAAAAAAGATTTCCTTCTCTGCTTTGGTAAGAGCGTAGCTGGCAGGAGTTAAGTGGCATCGTTTACCCTTCTCGTTCTCAGGATGCATAGGCTCTTCAGGGGCCTTCAGACGTTGCTGGTCCTGTCGTGCTTCCGGTGTATCTTTTGTCTTCCCATACACTCCTAGAAAGCCTAGCAGGTTCACGCAAACATTCTTCGTCACGTGCATCACGTCGATTGAAGAGCGGACCTCTAAGACTTTCCAATAGGGTAGGTCCCAAAATATAGATTGCTTCTTCCACATGGGCGCGTGTCCGGCATCGTCATTCGGAACAGATAGACTGCCAGGACCTTTTCCAAAGATTACTTCTAGGTCCTTGACCATACCAAATACCTCCTCACCGGTACGGAGGACAGGCTTCCTCCGGGGTTCTGCCAGACGTTTGAAATGCTTGCCTTTCTTTCTTACTGGATGCAGGTTCGGAAGAAATCGGCGATACCCTAGGTACACAACCTTCTTACATTTATCCAAATATACACTTTCAGTATCATCTAAACAGTGTGTGCATGCATTGTATCCCTTGTTTGTCTGCCCTGAAATGTTACTAAGAGCAGGCCAATCATTGATGGTTACGAAAAGCAATGCTCGTAGGTCAAATGGCTCCCCTTTGTGCTCATCCCACATACGTACACCTGGTTTGGCCCACAGCTGTAAAAGTTCTTCAACTAATGGCCTTAGGTACACATCAATGTCGTTGCCGGGTTGCCTCGGGCCTTGGATGAGCACTGGCATCATAATGAACTTCCTCTTCATACACAACCAAGGAGGAAGGTTATAGATACATAGGGTCACAGGCCAGGTGCTGTGACTGCAGCTCTGCTCACCAAAAGGATTCATGCCGTCTGTACTTAGACCAAACCTTAAGTTCCTTGCGTCACGTGCAAAGTCCGGGTACTCTCGCTCGACTTTTCTCCACTGTGACCCATCAGCGGGGTGTCTCAACATCGCGTCTTTCTTACGGTCTTCCATGTGCCATCGCAACAACTTGGCATGCTCTTTATTTCTGAAGAGACGTTTTAACCGTGGTATTATAGGAGCATACCACATAACCTTGGCGGGAACCTTCTTCCTAGGGGCCTCGCCCTCAACATCGCCAGGATCGTCTCGTCTGATCTTATACCGCAGTGCAGTGCATACCGGGCATGCATCCAAATTCTCGTACTTCTCACCGCGGTAGAGGATGCAGTCATTAATGCAGGCATGTATCTTCTGCACGTCTAATCCTAGAGGGCAGACAACCTTCTTTGCTTGGTATGTACTGTCAGGCAACTCATTATTTCTTGGAAGAAGATTCTTCATTTTTACCAACAACTTTGAAAATGCGCTGTCAGTCACACCATTCTCTGCCTTCCATTGCAGCAAATCCAGTGTGGCACCTAGCTTTTTGTGGCCATCTTCGCAAGTTGGATACAACAATGTTTTGTGATCCTTTAACATCTGCTCCAGCTTCTCCTTCTCCTGTTCAGTTTCACATTCTTCCTTTGCATCAGTAATGGCCCGACCAAGATCGTCATCAGCGGGCCCATCTGCTCCCTCTTGATCTTCATTATCTACCCCCGTTGCAGTATCATCATATTCAGGATACATATTATGATAGTTTTCATCATCCTCTTCTTCTTCGTTGTCTTCCATCACAACCCCTTTTTCTCCGTGCTTGGTCCAACAATTATAGCTGGGCATGAAACCAGATCGAAGCAGGTGGGCGTGAATGGTTCTGGTATTTGAGTAGTCTTTCTTGTTCTGACAGTGAACACACGGACAACACATAAAACCATTGTGACCACGGTTTGCATTAGCCACAACGATGAAATTTTGGAGGCCCGTAATGTACTCGGAAGTGCGGCGGTCACCGTACATCCATTGCCGATTCATCTGCATTAATATGTAGTATATATCAAAAAATAATAGGGAGATGACCATTTATATATATAGTACATCAATGACACATGAAACTATAGTTGCCGACCTCGACCGAGACGGAAAGAGCAACAAGAAAGCTTATTTTGAGCTCTCGGGCATTTCACCGAACACCTCTAGTGCATATGAAAAAAACACAAACTAGCACTCTTCACACCCTCTTGCTAGGCTCCAAAATGTGAAAAAATGGAAGAGTGGGGTGTGTGTGGGCTGGGGTGGTGTCTTATATAGCCCCCACCCCTTTAACACCGGTTCGTGCCACGAACCGGTGTTAAAGGGGGGGGGGGGTGCGCGGGCCACTGGGTGGAGGGACCTTTAACACCGGTTCGTGGCACGAACCGGTGTTAAAGGGGGGGCTCCTTTAATGCCGCAGAGGCCACGCTGGTACGGCCCCCCCTTTAACACCGGTTCGTAGAAGAACCGGTGTTAAAGCCCATTTTCGGGATCAACAAAAGCCCGCGTTTCCACTAGTGCGGATGATTCTAAATCACAATCCGGATACGTATTTATTTTGAATGGTGCAGCAGTTAGCTGGAGGAGTGCAAAGCAAAGCGTTGTGGCGAGATCTTCAACTGAATCGGAATACATGGCTGCTTCGGAGGCTTCACAAGAAGCTGAAGCACATCAAGCTACGTTTTCACGCTATTCGAGAACATATCCAGGATGGGGATATAAATATTTGCAAAGTACACACAGATCTGAATGTGGCGGATCCGTTGACTAAACCTCTCCCGAGGGAAAAACATGACCAACACCAAACTGCCATGGGTGTTCGGTATATTACCATGTAATCTAGATTAGATGACTCTAGTGCAAGTGGGAGACTGTTGGAGATATGCCCTAGAGGCAATAATAAATGTAGTTATTATTATATCTTTGTGTTTATGATAAATGTTTACATTCATGCTATAATAGTATTAACAAGGAAACATTGATACTTGTGTGATTTGTAAACTTAATTTGAAGTCCCTAGTATAGCCTCTATACTTCACTAGCTTGTTGGTTGATAGATGATTGTGGTTTCCCTATCATGAACATTGAGATGTTATCAACAACAAGATCATATAGTTAGGAGAATGATATGGTGGACATACTCCTATAGATAAGCGTAGCATAAAGATCAAGTCATTTCAATAGTTCAATTGCTATATGCTTTCTGATACATAGTAACCTAATTCCTTCGACCATGAGATCATGCATATCACCTTTACCGGATGGATGCTTTGATGACATCAAACACCACACCGTAACTGGGTAGCTATAAAGGTGGCATTGAGTGTTCGGAAAGTATTGGTTGAGACACATGGATCAAGAGTGGGATTTGTCCATCCATATGACGGATAGATATACTCTGGGCCCTCTCTGTGGAATGTCATCCAATTAGCTTGCAAGCATGTGACTGGCTCACAAGGGATCACATATCACGGGAACGAGAAAAGAGTACTTATCGGTAACGAGGTTGAACTAGGTATGCAGAGATACCAACGATCATGACCTCGGATAAGTAAACTATCGTGAGACAAAGGGAAATTGGTATCGTATGTAAGTGGTTCATTCGATCGCAAAGTAATCGTAGAAATATGTGGGAGCCATATGAATTTCCAGATTCCTCTATTGGTTATTGTTCGGAGAAGTGTCTCGATCATGTCCGCATAATTCACGAACCGTAGGGAGACACACTTAAGGATTCGACGTTGTTTGAGTAGTTATGGTATTATGAGAAAGAGACCGAATGTTGTTCGGAGTCTCGGATGGGATCCGGGATATCACGAGGTGATCCGGAGAATAAGATTCATATAAGGAAAGTCCCGTTTCGGAGTTCGGAAATGATTCCGGTGTTTTCATCAGGAATGTTCTAGAAGGTTCCGGAATGTCCGGCACTCCGGAGGGGAAGGGGTACATGAATGTGTCATTACATATTGGAATGATTGCATCATGTACTAAGTGTTCTTGCTGTTCCAAATAAAGGATTAAATTGAATCCTAAAACTGAAAAGTCAAATGGCCAGTTTGAAAGTCAAACGGCTAAAACAGGAAACTGTGGGAAACAAGCAAGAGGAGGTTGAAACCGACTTGGGGGAGGAGTCCCTCCTCTCCAAGCAGCGCGCCACCCAAGGCCGACTTGGGGAGGGACTCCCTCCCCTTGGCCGCCCCTCCCACCTATAAAAGGAGGGGCAGGGCCTCCTCCTCTAGACACACAAGTTCCTATCCTCTAATCTAAATCCTAGCCCTAGACTCCGGTTTAGAGCCGTTTTGGTTTAGAGCTTCTAATTGCCCTAGACTTCGGATTAGAGCCTTCTAATTGGTGTGTCTAAACCCTAGACCACTAATAGTTCTCTCTCATACTCCACCATACTCGCTCCGGCTTAAGGCGAAGCCCTGCGGGATCTCCCCTCTACTTCCGGTACCACGCCGTTGTGCTGCCGGAATCGTGAGGAGAGTGCTACAACCTCCGCTGCCTGCTGGAACAAGGGAGAGGAAGGTCTTCGTCGAGTACCGAACGTGTAACCGACTGCGGGAGCGCTGCCGGAACGCAGTGCCGGAAGGATCGTCTACGCGATCTTGAGATCGGGAAGAGTACGACTACATCACCCACGAGAATCCGCTCTCGTTAAACACTTTGGAATCATCGAGGGTAAGTTATTCCATCGACTCGTTGCTACAATCTAGTAGATAGATCTTGGCTTGTTTGTTTGTATGCGATAGAAATTTTTTGTTTTCCATGCTACGAAACCCTACACCCTCTCACACTGATCCACGAAGAAGGATTCCCAAGTCGGGAAATAGTCGGGATGCCATCTGGGATTCCTCCGTTGCTCCGGCGTGAGCTCGAAGTAGTAGTGGTTCGTGATTGCCATCCGACGCGCCACACCTAGACGGACAGGAGGAACCGGCACGCCTCCGGCGCTCAGCATCCAGCCGACAAGGACACAGTAGCCTGGCGGGCAGGGGTAGTTCGAGGCGCAAAGCGCCTCCGCCTCCCTGGGAGTTAGTGCTACAGTGGAAGTCATGGGAAAGAGTGATGAGGTTGCAGATATGAGTCTAGAGATGTGCAATGACAATGGAGGCCAACCCTACATATATATAGTGAGAAATGGCAGGAAGATAACTGGATAGAAGTACTGGAGGGAAGAACCGGCGGGAAACACTGGCGGGAAGAAATGACGGGAAAAAATGGCGGGAAAAATGGCGGGAAGATCATGTACCTGTAGTACAAACCGGACCCACTTCCTATCGATTCGGCAGACATTTGTCCTTTTTACCCGGGATGGACGAAAAGGTTTGAGATGTCCCGGTTGGGAGATAGTCCATTTAAGGTGGTCTAGTATTTTAGGAAAATGGTACGGTAGCATTCTGAACGGCATTTTGGTGGTTACTTCACAAAACGACCCGTTTTTTGCGCTCGGAAAATGGAAAAGGGCTTTTCCGTGCGACAAAAAGGAAAACTTCCTCCTGCAACATTGTTCTCCATACAAATGTCCACACACATGCATAATATGGGCACAACATCACAAACTATGCCGTGATTCAGCACATAACATCGGTCATTTGGACCGAAAGCCATGAAACCTCGAACATGATAGGTCATTTTGTGAAGGTTTTTTCGAAACATGATCAATATACCAAGTCTGTATTTTTCCTTTCAACTATATAACATAATATGACACCACACGAAGGATTTTCATTGTTCGGATTTTTTTTGAATTTATTATGCCCGTTTTGAATTATCTGAATTTCTAACTATGGTCGAACCGGTGTGCATGATGATAGGGGACGAGCATCGTTAGAATTTGCATTGGATCTCTGAAGAAACCACATATTGCGAGTCTAAAAATGATTTTTTCAAAAAATCACGGGCGATAGATCATGTACCTGTAGTACAAACCGGACCCACTTCCTACCGATTCGGCAGACATTTGTCCTTTTTACCCGGGATGGACGAAAAGGTTTGAGATGTCCCGGTTGGGAGATAGTCCATGTAAGGTGGTCTAGTATTTTAGGAAAATGGGACGGTAGCATTGTGAAATGGCATTTTGGTGGTTACTTCACAAAACAACCCGTTTTTTGCGCTCGGAAAATGGAAAAGGGCTTTTCCGTGCGACAAAAAGGAAAACTTCCTCCTGCAACATTGTTCTCCATACCAATGTCCACACACATGCATAATATGGGCACAAAATCACAAACTATGCCGTGATTCAGCATATAACATCGGTCATTTGGACCGAAAGCCATGAAACCTTGAACAAGTCTGGTATATTTCCTTTCAACTATGTAACATAATATGACACCACGCGAAGGATTTTCATTGTTCGGATTGTTATTAAAATGGGACGGTAGCATTCTGAAATAGGATTTTCATTGTCGACACCACGCGGAGCAGGCTGGGCCAGGCAGCACTAATGATAGGGGTGAGTGTCGACATTATGTCGTACGGCATGTACCTTGTCCCGGTTGGTGTCACCAACCGGGACTAAAGATGAACCTGTAGTCCCGGTTGGAGACACCAACTGGGACAAAACACGAGTCAGCACTAATAATAGGGGTGAGTGTCGACATTATTTCGTAAGTGTCGATACTATGCCGAGCTTCTTGTACTATAAATAGGTATCCTTGCGAGTCCAGTCCTCCAGCCAGTTTGAGGCATCTCCAAGATGGTTTTCGAGAGCAGGGACACCACTACGGCCATTTTTAGGGAGATGCCGACGGAGCCCAGTCCTCCGACATCTCCGAGAAACTGGTCATAGAGGCACTCCCTAATATGTGAAATTAGTTAGCTCCCAGGCGTATTGATCTAGTTAGAGAAGTTACAAGCTGCAAGATGGTTTTCGAGAGCAGGGACACCACTACGGCCAGTTTCAGCGAGATGCCGACGGAGGCCAGTCCTCCGGCATCTCCGAGAAACTGGTCATAGAGGCACTCCCTAATATGTAAAATTAGTTAGCTCCCAGGTGTATTGATCTAGTTAGAGAAGTTACAACCTGCAAGATGGTTTTCGAGAGCAGGGAGACCACTACGACCAGTTTCAGGGAGATGCTGCCGGATCCCAGTCCTCCGGCATCTCCAAGAAACTGGTCATAGAGGCACTCCCTAATATGTGACCGTGCGCGTTTGGAGATCAAATCTTAATGGTAAGTACGAATCGGGACAAATTCTTCATAGTCCTGGTCCAGCCACAAAACGGGACTAACACTCAAGATATTTATTAATATTAAAAATTGGGACTACAAAACCGGGACTAAAGGCCCCCCTATATATAGACCCGGTCAAGCCACAAACCGCGAAAGATATCCTTCGGTCAAGCCACAAATCGCGAAAGACATGAACTAGAGTTACATAATATGAGCATGAACTTCTTGGCATATGTCCTTCCTTATGATCGCTTCAGACGTAACCATGGAGCATCTTCTTTACTTAACGGAATGCTTGGGTCAGTTTTCACTGTGAAGGGCGGAATTTCATCAAACTTATTATAATCTTATGACATGTCTGTCTTGTCCTCGATTCCCACGATGTTTCTTTTCCCTGAAAGAACTATGTGAAGCTTTGGCTCATCATATGATGTATTCGTTTGCATATTTTTCTTTTTTTCGGTCTGGAGGACATGTCCTTCACATAGAAAACCTGAGACACATCATTGGCTAGGACGAATGGTTCATCTCTATAACCAAGATTGTTGAGATCCACTGTTGTCATTCCGTACAACTGGTCTATCTTTACCCCTTCCCCATTCAGGTTGACCCATTTGCAGCGAAACAAAGGGACCTTAAAAGAGACTCCATAGTCTAGTTCCCATATCTCCTCTATGTAACCATAATATGTGTCCTTTTGTCCATTCTCGTCTATTGCATCAAAGCGGACACCACTATTTTGGTTGGTGCTCTTTTTATCTTGGGCGATCGTGTAGAATGTATTCCCATTTATTTCGTACCCTTGGAAATTCAATAAAGTAGAAGATGGTGACGCGGCCAACAAGTATAGCTGATCTCCAACAGTGGTGTCATTCAAGAGATGTGTCCGCATCCAACCACCAAAAGACTTCATGTGTTCATCTGTAATCCATGATTCAGGCTTCCCCGGGTTTTTGGAGCGTACAATATTCTTGTGTTCCTCGATATACGGAGTTGCCAAGGTGGAATTATGTAGAACTGTGTAGTGTGCTTTAGTGAAAGAATCCCCTTCCCTACATATCATTGCTTTCTTTCCCAGCGTGCATTTTCCACTTAGTCTTCCCTCATGCCACGAGTCAGAAACACCAATCGGCTTAAGGTCAGGAATAAAGTCAACACAAAACTCAATGACCTCCTTTGTTCCATATCCCTTGGAGATGCTTCCTTCTGGTCTAGCACGGTTATGAACGTATTTCTTTAAGACTCCCATGAACCTCTCAAAGGGGAACATATTGTGCAGAAATACCGGACCGAGAATGGCAATCTCTTCCACTAGGTGAATCAGGAGATGCGTCATAATATTGAAGAAGGATGGTGGGAACACCAATTCAAAACTAACAAGACATTGTACCACATACTTCTGTAACCTTGGAAGAATATCTGGATTGATTACCTTCTGAGATATTGCATTGAGGAATGCACACAGCTTCACAATGGGTACTCGAACATTTTCCGGTAGAAGCCCCCTCAATGCAATAGGAAGCAACTGCGTCATAATCACGTGACAGTCATGAGACTTTAGGTTTTGGAACTTTTTTTCTGCCATATTTATTATCCCCTTTATATTAGATGAGAAGCCCGACGAAACCTTGATACTGTAAAGGACTTCAAAAAAGATTTCCTTCTCTGCATTGGTAAGAGCATAGCTGGCACGACTTAAGTGACGCCCTTTATCCGTCTTGTTATGTGTATGCATGTTCTTTGGGTCTTTCATAATTTGTTGGTCCTCCCGTGCTTCTGGTGTATCTTTTGTCTTCCCATACACGCCTAGGAATCCTAGCAGGTTCACGCAAAGATTCTTCGTCACGTGCATCATGTCGATTGAAGAGCGGACACGCAGGACTTTCCAATATGGCAGCTCCCAAAATATAGATTTCTTCTTCCACATGGGTGCGTGTCCTGTAGCGACGTCGTTCGGAACTGCTTGACCGCCGGGACCCTTTCCAAAGATTACTTCTATATCCTTGACCATACCAAATACATCATCACCAGAAGGGAGTTCAGGCTTCTTCCGGTGATCTGCCTCACCTTTGAAATGCTTGCCTTTCTTTCTTACGGGATGATTGGTCGGAAGAAATCATCGATTCGCCAGGTACACAACCTTCTTGCATTTATGTAAATATGTACCTTCAGTCTTATCTAAAAAGTGTGTGCATGCCTTATATCCCTTGTTTGTCTGTCCTGAAAGGTTACTAAGAGCAGGCCAATCATTGATGGTTACGAATAACAACCCTCGTAGATCAAATGGCTCCTGTCTGTTCTCATCCCACGCACGTACACCTGGTTTGCCCCACAACTGTAAGAGTTCTTCAACTAATGGCCTAAGGTACACATCAATGTCGTTGCCCGGTTGCTTCGGGCCTTGGATGAGCATTGGCATCATAATGAACTTACGCTTCATGCACAACCAAGGAGGCAGGTTGTAGATACATAGAGTCACGGGCCAGGTGCTGTTACTGCAGCTCTGCTCCCCAAAAGGATTCATGCCATCCGTACTTAGACCAAACCATAAGTTCCTTGCGTCACCTGCAAAGTCTGGGAAGCTTCTCTCGATTTTCTCCACTGTGACCCATCAGCAGGGTGTCTCAACTTCCCATCTTTCTTACGGTCTTCTTTGTGCCATCGCAACAACCTGGCATGCTCTTTGTTTCTGAACATGCGTTTCAACCTTGGTATTATAGGAGCATACCACATAACCTTAGCAGGAACCCTCTTCCGGAGGGGCTCTCCCTCAACATCACCAGGGTCATCTCATCTGATCTTATACCGCAACGCATTGCATACCGGGCATTTATCTAAATTCTCATACTCCTTACCGCGGTAGAGGATGCAGTCAATAATTGCATGCATGTATCTTTTGCACATCTAATCCTAGAGGACAGAGAGTCTTCTTTGCTTCGTAGGTACTCTCGGGAAGTTCGTTATGTTTTGGAAACTTCGGCTTCATTATTTTCAGCATCTTTTCAAATTTGGAGTCAGTTAGACCACACTCTGACTTCCATCGCAACAATTCCAGTGTGGTACCGAGCTTTGTGTTGCCATCTTCACAATTTGGGTATAATAATTTCTTGTGATCTTCTAACATGCCCTCTAACTTCAACTTCTCATTTTCTGTTTCACAGTCTCGCTTTGCATCAGAAATGACCCTACCAAGTTCATCAGCCGGCTCATCTGATGCCCGTTCTTCACCTCCTTCCTCTCCATTGTGTTCCATTACAGTATCACTGTATTCAGGAAACATATGATGATAGTTGTTATCATCATCTTCTTCTTCACCATCTTCCATCATAACCCCTCTTTCCCCGTGCTTGGTCCAGCAATTATAGTTGGGCATGAAGCCTTTCATAATCAGGTGGCCGCGAATGATTTTCGAGGAAGACTACTCCTTGTTGTTCCGACATTGAATACATGGACAACGTATAAAACCATTCTCTTTGTTTGCCGTAGCCACATCGATAAATTTATCCACGCCTTTCATATACCCGGCTACACGCCGGTCACCGTACATCCATTCCCGAACGTTCATCTGCATCATATAAGTAAGTTTATCAAAAAACAGGACATCATAAATAGTGAAATGAACAATTCACATCGACACATGCATTGTATCAATGACAGAGAAAAGATAAGATTGCTAACCTCGATCGAGGGAAATAAAGAGGAGAAAGCTCAAGTGCGTCTCGGACACCTTCTATATTTTTGTTCTATGAGAAATTGAACGGGATTATTCACTCAAACATTTCATCAAACACCTTGAATGCATGCATAGGGGAGAAAAAACTAGCACACCCCTCACACCTTTCACCAAGAGAAAAAACAGAGTGGAGGCAGAGGGGGCTGGGGCGTTGCATTTATAGAGGACGGGAGCATACGTCCCGGTTGGAGCCACCAACCGGGACGTAAGCCCCCTTACCAACCGGGACGCATGCCTCCGGGCCCCGTGCCCGCTCGAATCGGGACGCGTGCTAGCATTAGTCCCGGTTGGTGGCGCAACCGGGACTAATGCTCTGAGGGGGCGCGAACGGATGGCCTGTTTTCTACTAGTGACTGCTTATAGCTTTGATCTCTTCTATGACCGTGATTGTTCTTCCCCTTAGTTCCTTCATGGATATCATCAACAACCATCTTGCAATCTGAGGCAACATAGATACGATCAAGATGCAGATCCTTCACCAACACCAGGGCTTCACGACATGCAATCTGAGGAACCATTAATAAGTCACGCTGATGATCCTGGCCCCAGTAATCGCCATGATGATCTCGACAGATCACTCCAACAAATCTTCTGTTTCCTGCCCGAGATACCACAGCATCTGTTAAACTTTGCTATACCTATTGGGAGGGGAAATCCATAAAGCACGAGCCGTAGATGCTCGACGAACCACCGGTGACAATGGTTTTGTAAGAGATGTTAACTCCACAATTGAAGAGTTGATGAAGCCGTGAGTTGACAGAGAGTTCTAGAAAATATCCTCATGGATTGACTTACGGCCCAGGGTCAATGATACTCTGACAAACTGTTCATGCGATAAATTCTCGACCATCTCAAAATCGTCGTGCATCAGGCTCCCTAGAACCTAGTGCCCACAATAATTATCAATTCATTCATCCTCTAGAGCCTACACCGTCCGCACGCACCATGTTACGCTCGAACACTCGAGCAGGTGGTCGTTGTGGCCATATTTCTATGGTCGAAAACATTAGGGGAAGGAGAGGTTACATGCCACCTTTCTGCCTCTTCAGGGCCCAATGGGATTTTTTTTTGGAACCCAGGGCCCAATGGGATAGTTGGCTTGGACATCTGATGCTTTTGTTTTAGATTCAGTTGGGCCAAGGTAATATATACTCTCTCCGATCCATAATAAGATTCTCCGATTCATATATACACGGCGGCCATATTTTGATGGTGCTCACGGTGTTCAGTTTGTCACTCAGGATGGATGGCCGTGTTCATCAGCCTATCTCACGGCAGAATCCTCTTTTTCCTCCTATCTTTTTATTAACTAGCACATTGGCCCTCGCAAATGCGAGGGCATCATATTTAGTGTGTTGATAATATTTTGAAATATATCTTAAATTCATGTGGTAGACTAACTAATACGGTTTTACAAAAACTGTAAATTAATGAATATACATATCATTTTGATTAATCATATGAATACAGCAATATTGGTAATTTGTATGTGATGTTAGATCATATACTCAAATTAGGTCGATGGTTTGTAAGTGAAATTAGTTATACATATGTTGAAGATATAATTGTTGAAGTGTCTTTTAGATTAACTAGCAAGGTAGCCCTCGCAAATGCGAGGGCAAGGTCTTAATATGTCTGAAATCAAAGAAATTATATTATGCTATTAGAATTATATTAGTCACCATAAATATTATGCTAAATAGGAAAGCACTTCCATTTTGTTTCTCCTTAACAGAAAAAACATCTATGTCTGAGATGAAAAGCCCATATAACCTACCACCACATAATAGGTTTGAAACAAAATATAGTAAACTTTAATAGATATCTGAAGTCCTGAATAGAATAATTGAGTTAATCTTCAACATAAGTGATAGGGCTGGGGGATATAATATTAAAGAGAATGTGATCGATTACTTAGCAGCCCCTACAGGCATCGTCAATGTCCTAGTTGTTTAGGAATTCAGGTTCATCACACAATATTCCCTCAGGTGCTTTTGTGTAGATATCTACCATCCTAGGATGTGGATTCTATTTTCCACCATGCAACCCTAAAATAAGGCTTGGAATCAGAAAACATTAATTTTGCGATGACATTCTCTTTGGTGTATTATAAGTGTTTCCACATATGTTCAGAGAAGGTAGATAGATACCGGCCAAAGTTTATAATTAATCCACATCGCAGATGTAAGATATGGAATACTCTACTTTATGTGTGACATGATATCAAGATAAACATTCAATTTCCTCTTATCAAATTTTTTATATTTTTATTCAGTAATATATTTGGTATCTTACATGTAAAATATTTAGTCATCTTTTATTGTGAAGAAATAATTTTTTAATACATGTAATAAGAGTTGTGGATTTTCACATAGCTAGAAACTTGCACTACGAAATGATTTTCATATTGGGGGAACATCACAACTCCGATAGTTTTTGGGATCTTAGAAATGCAATATACTTAGTTGTCAAAGGTGAATTTTCAAAGACTATCCAAAAATTAACATTTTTAGGGATTTGGATGAAATATTTAGAGAACAATATTTTGACAAAGGGATGTGGAGCATGTGTCAGCATTACCTCACTACACATAAGTAGACTGAGTGACTCATACATAGATATATTTTAAACGATATCTTTTTAATTAAGCATGCAGAACTAATTGGATCCAATATATCCATCCAAGGAGAAAATATCGAACTCACTGGTGGTGTGAATGTGGGACGATCAATTGTATGTGCTTTCTGTTAGAGACTACCGACCGTAAATCAGATGTTTGGCAGCGAGTATGATTCACTTGGTTATGCACAATAGCACTAAAAATACCAACATAATATATAGGTGATATGTGATAAACACATGCACTTAAATATTTTACCAGTGAGTTGTCCATTTACTAATACTCCATGGAATAATTACTACTACTACTCAGGTGGTTTCAGAGACAAATGTATGCCGGCCCATGTCTTCTATTTTCAAATTATATATATTTTATCTATGATGTAAGGAGCCGCGAGTTAAAATAATAATTTATAGAATAGAACCTCTTTGCATTTACTAAGGTGTGGCGAGTTTGTAAATTATTTTGAGTTAAAATAATATTTTATCTATGATATAATTAAGGTGTGGCGAGTTTGTAAATTTTTATTAATGAGAGTAGATTATTGGGTGAATAAAAAATTTCAAGGGATGGGGTACCGTTTGATAGCACGACCCTACTCTTGAAAATAATTTGTATGCTCGTCGTTTGGCATCCAGGTATTCATTTCATTTAGTAGAAATGAAATGAATACATGGATTCATTTCATTTATATTATGATTCCAAAAACACCCATATGTTTGGCTGCCACCGGAATTTGGAAATGACATGTCTGAGATAGGAATTGAGTTTACACATAGGGGTATTTGGATGGATTTGCCAAATGAAATGACGGCCCAATTCCGTGCCAACCAAACAGCATAGGGATGGAATTGCAAAATGAATTTCAGGATTCTAGGCCCAAATGATGGATACCAAACGACCTTAAATTAAAGCTGCATGCGTAGGCGTTTCATGTATCAATACTGTTGTATGTATGCAAGCACAGTCAATAGTTACCTGATCATTAGGGTGTTCCATCGATTCAGTTTGCTCTTGTGTGTATGCCTATCCATGATACCATGCGGCTAATTATCCATCCGGATGCTTGCCGTGGCTGGCATGGGGTCGTATGTGGATCGGATCGGCACCCTAATGCTGCTCCTCTTATTCGATAGAAACAGTACGTAGATGGATGCGGCACAAACTGTGCATCTCCGCCGTCCAGTGGCGCATGAGGCAATTCTTAATTCCATAGATGGATCCAACTTGCATGGCCGCATGGTTTAAGCAAGATGCAACATCTAACCTCGCCATGATAATGCTCATGCACGGGTAGATGACTCGACTGGCGGACGGGCCGAAGGAGCCCAAACTGAATACGACGGCGGCAGCTGCATGCTTGTAGTCGACAGGGGGGTCGGAATTGGTCAGCATCGGCAGCCTGCATGCGTGGGGATACATATGCTAGAACAGGAGATACGGCGGGGATGTACATGGTACTTCAGACGTACACCTCCGAAGTAAATCTAGGTCAAACAGACTTAAATGGATATACACGGCTCCCTGATCTTTAGGATCTATATATTCACGTGCACTACCGTCTGCCGGTATATGAGTTGTGTTTTAACCAAGCAATGTGGGGATAACGTGTCTATCGTGTACACAATTTAATTACGTAACTAGTCTCAGCATCCGGAGGCCTTGCAGTTAGATCTAACGGTTAAAATAATTCTGATGACGTGGATCAACCTAATGCCTCGAAAAACACCTTTATATTGTTGTATATAATAGATAGATATTTTAGTGTTTTCCTTCATCCTTCGACTTTCTAGCCCAGTTTTCTTGTTTCATCAAATGGATTCTTAATATAGAATAAATACAAATATGTGAAAAAAATAAGAAGTTAGAGGCTTAAATAAAAATTGAAGGGAATATGCCCTAGAGGCAAATAATAAATGGTTTATTATTGTCCTATCCCAATAAGTTCGTAATAGTTTTATATTGTGCTATAAACTGTATCAAGAGGAAACATTGATACATGCATTATATGAAAGAAAAGTTCCTAGTATCCTCTATTCATACTAGTTCGTTGGTCAATCGACGATCAAGGTTTCCTGATCATGTCGGTTCTTCGATACCAGTTGACAAATAAGGTCATATCATTGGTAAATGATATGATGGACATTCCTCAAAGATTGCGACATGATCAAGTCACGAAGTTCATCGTTGCAATAGTCATAAATGAAGTCTCCTACTCCTTAGACCGTGAGATCATATTAATCACTGTCTCTCAAGGCTTCTTAGACTACATCAAACGTTACTCAGTGAAATGGTGATTATAAAGGTGTATGTTGGGTATCCGGAGGAACAGGTTGAGACCTATGCATCAATACCGGGATTTGTTCACCCAGTGACGTGTAAGATAATTAGACCATCTTGGTGAGATTACATCCATAATGTTGTAAGATGTAACTAGGTCACGGGAATGTAATATCGCGGTAACAAGTGAAACGGTAATTGTATCGCTGAAAGGGGATTCCGAAGCCGGAGATATACTTCTGCATTCCCTACGGGATCGGGGAGACAGATATATCGTCGTACACCGTATGTGTACAAAGCCACGAGGTGCAGGGGCACTTTGGATCTCGTGAACTGGACTGCTACACGGTGATGGAGCAAGGGGTGTCCTGCGAGGAGCTTCGCGACCTTGTACAAGGACGACTACTTCAACCACGTTCTTTTCAGAACGTTAACGCTTTTAGGCTATAAGGGTATATATCCGAAACCTCTCGGCCGTTACTGCATTACTAGTAGATAGATCTTGGGCATTAGGGTGATCCGACGTGGGGATTTTTTTGTTTTCTGCACCGGAACCCCAACAAAAATATTATCAAAGCCAGTAGAAAAACGTTTATAAATATTTTCATGCTACATATAAGCAGTTCCGAACGACGTCGCTACAGGACACGCACCCATGTGGAAGAAGAAATCTATATTTTGGGAGCTGCCATATTGGAAAGTCCTGCGTGTCCGCTCTTCAATCGACGTGACGCACGTGACGAAGAATCTCTGCGTGAACCTGCTAGGATTCCTAGGCGTGTATGAGAAGACAAAAGATACACCTGAAGCACGGGAGGACCAACAAATTATGAAAGACCCAAAGAACATGCATACAGATAACAAGACGGATAAAGGGCGTCACTTAAGTCGTGCCAACTATGCTCTTACCAATGCAGAGAAGGAAATCTTTTTTGAAGTCCTTTACAGTATCAAGGTGCCGTCGGGCTTCTCATCTAATATAAAGGGGATAATAAATATGGCAGAGAAAAAGTTCCAAAACCTGAAGTCTCATGACTGTCACGTGATTATGACGCAGTTGCTTCCGATTGCATTGAGGGGGCTTCTACCGGAAAATGTTCGAGTACCCATTGTGAAGCTGTGTGCATTCCTCAATGCAATATCTCAGAAGGTAATCAATCCAGATATTCTGCCAAGGTTACAGAAGGATGTGGTGCAATGTCTTGTTAGTTTTGAATTGGTGTTCCCACCATCCTTCTTCAATATTATGACGCATCTCCTGGTTCATCTAGTGGAAGAGATTGCCATTCTCGGTCCGGTATTTCTGCACAATATGTTCCCCTTTGAGAGGTTCATGGGAGTCTTAAAGAAATATGTTCATAACCGTGCTAGACCAGAAGGAAGCATCTCCAAGGGATATGGAACAGAGGAGGTCATTGAGTTTTGTGTTGACTTTATTCCTGACCTTAAGCCGATTGGTGTTTCTGACTCGCGGCATGAGGGAAGACTAAGTGGAAAAGGCACGCTGGGAAAGAAAGCAATGATATGTAGGGACGGGGATTCTTTCACTAAAGCACACTACACAGTTCTACATAATTCCACCTTGGCAGCTCCGTATATCGAGGAACACAAGAATATTGTACGCGCCAAAAACCCGGGGAAGCCTGAATCATGGATTACAGATGAACACATGAAGTCTTTCGGTGGTTGGATGCAGACACATCTCTTGAATGACACCACTGTTGGAGATCAGCTATACTTGTTGGCCGCGTCACCATCTTCTACTGTATTGAATTTCCAAGGGTACGAAATAAATGGGAATACATTCTACACGATCGCCCAAGATAAAAAGAGCACCAACCAAAATAGTGGTGTCCGCTTTGATGCAATAGACGAGAATGGACAAAAGGACACATATTATGGTTACATAGAGGAGATATGGGAACTAGACTATGGAGTCTCTTTTAAGGTCCCTTTGTTTCGCTGCAAATGGGTCAACCTGAATGGGGAAAGGGTAAAGATAGACCAGTTGTACGGAATGACAACAGTGGATCTCAACAATCTTGGTTATAGAGATGAACCATTCGTCCTAGCCAATGATGTGTCTCAGGTTTTCTATGTGAAGGACATGTCCTCCAGACCGAAAAAAAGAAAAAATATGCAAACGAATACATCATATGATGAGCCAAAGCGTCACATAATTCTTTCAGGGAAAAGAAACATCGTGGGAATCGAGGACAAGACAGACATGTCAGAAGATTATAATAAGTTTGATGAAATTCCGCCCTTCACAGTGAAAACTGACCCAAGCATTCCGTTAAGTAAAGAAGATGCTCCATGGTTACGTCTGAAGCGGTCATAAGGAATGACATATGCCAAGAAGTTCATGCTCATATTATGTAACTCTAGTTCATGTCTTTCGCGGTTTGTGGCCTTTAGTCCTTGTTTTGTAGTCTCAGTTTTTAATATTAATAAATGTCTTGAGTGTTAGTCCCGTTTTGTGGCTGGACCGGGAGTGCCTCTATGACCAGTTTCTTGGAGATGCCGGAGGACTGGGCTCCGTCGGCATCTCCCTGAAACTGGTCGTAGTGGTGTCCCTGCTCTTGAAAACCATCTTGCAGCTTGTAACTTCACTAACTAGATCAATACGCCTTAGAGCTAACTAATTTCACATATTAGGGAGTGCCTCTATGACCAGTTTCTCGGAGATGCCGGAGGACTGGGCTCCGTCGGCATCTCCCTGAAACTGGCCGCAGTGGTGTCCCTTCTCTCGAAAACCATCTTGCAGCTTGTAACTTCACTAAGTAGATCAATACGCCTCGGAGCTAACTAATTTCACATATTAGGGAGTGCCTCTATGACCAGTTTCTCGGAGATGCCGGAGGACTGGGCTCCGTCGGCATCTCCCTGAAACTGGCCGTAGTGGTGTCCCTGCTCTCTAAAACCATCTTGGAGATGCCTCAAACTGGCTGGAGGACTGGACTCACAAGGATGCATATTTATAGTACAAGCAGCTCGGCATAATGTCGACACTCACGACATAATGTCGACACTCACCCCTATTATTAGTGCTGACTCATCTTTAGTCCCGGTTGGTGTCTCCAACCGGGACTAAAGGTTCATCTTTAGTCCCGGTTGGTGACACCATCCGGGACAAGGTACAAGCCGCACGACATAATGTCGACACTCACACCTATTATTAGTGTTGCCTGGCCCACTCTGCCGCAATCCCTTCAGTCGCGGTTGGTTTCTCCAACCGGGACTAAATATGAACCCTCTCTTTATATAGGCATTTCCCTCTATTTATTAAGTAACACTTAAGACATTTATTAATATTAAAAACCGGGACAAACCGGGACTAGCTAACACTCAGGACTAAAGCCGCCCCTTTAGTCATAATCATGCCTAGTCCTATAGTACACAGCTTCAGGGTCTTCATCGTCGTCGTCATCATCATCGTCATCGTCACCTGCCACTCCGGGGATCCTCAGCCCATCCATGGCATATACCAGGGGCCATTCCAGCCTCGGATTCACGGCGGGTGGGAGAGGGATCTCCTGGAAGACGATGCCGCTACCGCCGGGACAGTGTGGGGCCTGTGGCGGGTGGACTCGTGGGCACCGTAGGCGAGGATGATCTCCCCCGGCGATGTAGGGCATCACTTTGATGATAGTACGGTTCACCCACCACAGACGACGGCCGGCTTCGTTGTGGTTCACCGGTGGCGGGCCATCACCCTCGTACCTGGCGAGCTCCCTTTCCCGCCTATTAGCGAAGAAGGCATTCCAGGTGTCGTAGTTGTCGCTGCTCCGGCGTGAGCTCGTGGTAGAAGTGGTTTGTGATGGACGCCTGGCGTGCGGAACCTTGAGGGACAGGAGGGACAGGAACCCCTCCAGCGCTCAGCATCCAGCCGGCGGGCGGCCGGTAGCCCGGCGGACAAGGGTAGTTGGAGGCGCACAGCGCCTCGGTCTCCTCGAGGGTCAGAATGGCCCAGTAGGCGTTGTCCATTGTTCTAAGAGAGGAAGGTGTGGATGTGTGGATAGCCATGACACGATCATCCTAAATATAGAGGGAAAGGGCGGGAAAACTTGGCATGAAGCTTTGGGAAATGGCGGGAAATATCTTTAGTCCCGGTTAGTGACTTCATCCGGGACTAAAAGCTCTAGTAGAAAGGAAAGGGCGGGAAAACTTGGCGGCAAGAGGTGGGAAATGGCGGAAAATATTTTTAGTCCCGGTTTGTGACTACATCCGGGACTAAATGTGTGCCGAACAATGATCATGTTTCGAAAAAACCTTCACAAAATGACCTATCATGTTCGAGGTTTCATGGCTTTTTCGGTCCAAATGACCGATGTTATGTGCTGAATCACGGCATAGTTTGTGATGTTGTGCCCATATTATGCATGTGTGTGGACATTGGTATGGAGAACAATGTTGCAGGAGGAAGTTTTCCTTTTTGTCGCACGGAAAAGCCCTTTTCCATTTTCCGAGCGCAAAAAACGGGTCGTTTTGTGAAGTAACCACCAAAATGCCTTTTCACAATGCTACCGTCCCATTTTCCTAAAATACTAGACCACCTTACATGGACTATCTCCCAACCGGTACATCTCAAACCATTTCGTCCATCCCGGGTAAAAAGGACAAATGTCTGCCGAATCGGCAGGAAGTGGGTCCGGTTTGTACTACAGGTACATGATCTATCGCCCGTGATTTTTTGAAAAAATCATTTTTAGACTCACAATATGTGGTTTCTTCAGAGATCCAATGCAAGTTCTAACGATGCTCGTCCCCTATCTTCATGCACACCGGTTCGACCATAGTTAGAAATTCAGATAATTCAAAACGGGCATAATAAATTCAAAAAAAATCCGAACAATGAAAATCCTTCGCTTGGTGTCATATTTTGTTACATAGTTGAAAGGAAAAATACCAGACTTGGTATATTGATCATGTTTCGAAAAAACCTTCACAAAATGACCTATCATGTTCGAGGTTTCATGGCTTTCGGTCCAAATGACCGATGTTATGTGCTGAATCACGACATAGTTTGTGATGTTGTGCCCATATTATGCATGTGTGTGGACATTGGTATGGAGAACAATGTTTCAGGAGGAAGTTCTCCTTTTTGTCGCACGGAAAAGCCCTTTTCCATTTTCCGAGCGCAAAAAACGGGTCATTTTGTGAAGTAACCACCAAAATGCCGTTTCACAATGCTACCGTCCCATTTTCCTAAAATACTAGACCACCTTACATGGACTATCTCCCAACCGGTACATCTTAAACCTTTTCGTCCATCCCGGGTAAAAAGGACAAATGTCTACCGAATCGGCAGGAAGTGGGTCCGGTTTGTACTACAGGTACATGATCTATCGCCCTTGATTTTTTGAAAAAATCATTTTTAGACTCACAATATGTGGTTTCTTCAGAGATCCAATGCAAGTTCTAACGATGCTCGTCCCCTATCTTCATGCACACCGGTTCGACCATAGTTAGAAATTCAGATAATTCAAAACGGGCATAATAAATTCAAAAAAATCCAAACAATGAAAATCCTTCGCTTGGTGTCATATTTTGTTACATAGTTGAAAGGAAAAATACCAGACTTGGTATATTGATCATGTTTCGAAAAAACCTTCACAAAATGACCTATCATGTTCGAGGTTTCATGGCTTTCGGTCCAAATGACCGATGTTATGTGCTGCATCACGACATAGTTTGTGATGTTGTGCCCATATTATGCATGTGTGTGGACATTGGTATGGAGAACAATGTTGCAGGAGGAAGTTCTCCTTTTTGTCGCACGGAAAAGCCCTTTTCCATTTTCCGAGCGCAAAAAACGGGTCATTTTGTGAAGTAACCACCAAAATGCCGTTTCACAATGCTACCGTCCCATTTTCCTAAAATACTAGACCACCTTACATGGACTATCTCCCAACCGGTACATCTTAAACCTTTTCGTCCATCCCGGGTAAAAAGGACAAATGTCTGCCGAATCGGTAGGAAGTGGGTCCGGTTTGTACTACAGGTACATGATCTATCGCCCGTGATTTTTTGAAAAAATCATTTTTAGACTCAAAATATGTGGTTTCTTCAGAGATCCAATGCAAGTTCTAACGATGCTCGTCCCCTATCTTCATGCACACCGGTTCGACCATAGTTAGAAATTCAGATAATTCAAAACGGGCATAATAAATTCAAAAAAAATCCGAACAATGCAAATCCTTCACTTGGTGTCATATTTTTTTACATAGTTGAAAGGAAAAATACCAGACTTAGTATATTGATCATGTTTCGAAATAACCTTCACAAAATGACCTATCATGTTCGAGGTTTCATGGCTTTCGGTCCAAATGACCGATGTTATGTGCTAAATCACGGCATAGTTTGTGATGTTGTGCCCATATTATGCATGTGTGTGGATATTGGTATGGAGAACAATGTTGCAGGAGGAAGTTATCCTTTTTGTCGCACGGAAAAGCCCTTTTCCATTTTCCGAGCGCAAAAAACGGGTCGTTTTGTGAAGTAACCACCAAAATGCCGTTTCACAATGCTACCGTCCCATTTTCCTAAAATACTAGACCACCTTACATGGACTATCTCCGAACCGGTACATCTCAAACCTTTTCGTCCATCCCGGGTAAAAAGGACAAATGTCTGCCGAATCGGTAGGAAGTGGGTCCGGTTTGTACTACAGGTACATGATCTATCGCCCGTGATTTTTTTGAAAAAATCATTTTTAGACTCACAATATGTGGTTTCTTCAGAGATCCAATGCAAGTTCTAACGATGCTCGTCCCCTATCTTCATTTTAAAAGGTTACATTAATTATTTTTTAAAAATAGAAAATCGTTTTGGATTATTTATTCAAATCCATACACTTCTTATGTTTAAAGTTTTGCTAAATTCCAAATTAATATTCAAAAATATAAGTTAATTCATTTTAAAAGGTTACATTAATTATTTTTTAGAAATAGAAAATGGTTTTGGATTATTTATTCAAATCCATACACTTCTTATGTTTAAAGTTTTTCTAAATTCCAAATTAATATTCAAAAATATAAGTTAATTCATTTTAAAAGGTTACATTAATTATTTTTTAGAAATCGAAAATGGTTTTGGATTATTTATTCAAATCCATACACTTCTTATGTTTAAAGTTTTTCTAAATTCCAAATTGATATTAAAAAAATATAAGTTAATTCATTTTTAGTTGTAAATGGTTCATATTTTAAATGGTTACATTAATTATTTTTTAAAACAGAAAATGGTTTTGAATTATTTATTCAAATCCAAACAATTTTTATGTTTAAAGTTTTTCTAAATTCCAAATTAATATTCAAAAATATAAGTTAATTAATTTTAAATGGTTTCATTAATTATTTTTTAAAAATATAAATTGGTTTTGGATTATTTATTCAAATCCATACACTTCTTATGTTTAAAGTTTTTCTAAATTCCAAATTAATATTTAAAAAATATAAGTTATTTCTTTATTAATTTTAAATGGTTCGTAGTTTAAATGGTTACATTAATTATTTTTCAAAACAGAAAATGGTTTCGAATTAGTTATTCAAATCCAAACACTTTTTATGTTTAAAGTTTTTCTAAATTCCAAAGTAATTATCATTTAAAAAACATTACAAATTTAAACCCCAAAATAAAAAATAAGGCGGAAACAGAGAGAAAATAACTGAAAAAATTTGAAAACAGGGGAATACTTCCCGGTTGGAGCCACCAACCGGGACGGAAGAGCCCCCTGCGCGCACGCCCCTTCAGCTGCTGAAAATTGGACTATTGGTCCCGGTTGGTGGCTCCAACCGGGACGTATGCACCTTTAGTCCCGGTTGGAGCCACGAACCGGGACTAAAGGCCCTTTAGTTATAACAGGGTGCCCCTCCTCTTCTTCTTCCCATCTCCCCTCGTCTTCTTTTCTCGCGCACGACGCCGTCAGGCTGCCCCGCCGCCGTACACGCCCTACCGGCCGCCCCTCGCCCAGCCAAGCGTGCAGGAAGCTTCGCCTCGTCGCCCCGAGGCTTCTCCCTGAAGGAATCGGCCCCGCTCGCTCCCAATCGTCGCCAACGACCCTCGAGCCCGACGATCGCCGCCGTCGATTCGTCGGCTCCCGACCTCGCCTCGCCTCCCCGACACCACCACCGCACACCTGGTGAGCTGCTCGTCCTCGTGGACCCTCTCTCTCGCCCCCTCTCGCTCTGGTTCATCCTCCCCGTCGACCACCTGCCACCACCGCCGCTCACCGTCGTCGTGCTCTCTCTCTGGTGACCTTTTGGAGGCGGCGCCGCTACTCTTTGGCTCGCCTCAACATCCTCTCTCTAACGCGCGCACGCACGCGCCCTAGATCGCGCCCTAACGCCGTTCCCCATCACCGTCCTGCAAGCCACCGCCGGCGTGACCCAGCCAGGGAGCCACTTTGCCTGCATGGCTTTCCTATGTGGCCTATGGCCCACAGGTCAGCCTCTCTGGCTAGCCCCATCCCGAGTGAAAAATGCCCCCCTGAACCACTTTTGCTTGTGTGGCTGCTGAGGTGGCTCCGGGCCCCTCTGTCAGTCATTGTGGCTAGATATGCCTGCGGTGTAAAAAGTTTAACCAGCTTTTAATAATTTCAGAAATAATTATAATCTTATAAATTCAATAACTTTTAATCTATAAGTCATAAAAATATGAATAATATATCAAAATGTTCAAAAAATGAAACCTAGCTATCTAAGCTATAATCATGCATTGTTCAACAACTTAAATTACAAGTTTAATTAGAAGAACAAATCCACCCCTCTCATGTGTTCCGGAGTTTCTCCGAGTTAGGGTTTTCACCCCTCGGAACCCCGATTAAACCGTCGAGCATTTCTTAGGGTTACATTCCAATGCAAATTAACTTGTCATATCATCATACTTGCTTGAGCATTGCATCGATGCCATGTGTTGATTGTTTCCCTTTTTTTTTGTTGTTTGGATTATTAGGTTTATTATTAGTTAGGTATTATTAGGTTTATTAATTAGTTTGGTATTATTGGTCTCCGGCCCCACTGGTCAGTCACTTTGGGTAGCCCCAGACCCGATTCACATTTTCAAGCAACTTAGGTGCATGTGGGTTCGACGATGTGCCTATCTACTACACGGTTTCCCTTTCTCTTCATTTTTATTATTGTGTATGTATATATTAGGGTTTCTCTGAATTAGGGTTTATATCTCTCAACACCGTACTTAACTTTCTCCTTTAGCCGCTTTGACTTATTCGTTTTTCACGTATGCAGAAAATATGGACCCACACGTCAGAGACGAAGAAAAGGAAGAGTTGATCCAAGGTGTGATCCGTGGGGAAGATAATTTAGACGTATCAACGTTTCTAAACAACTCCGGTGAGGGTGATCCTCTTTTTACCGGAGTAGACAACTTGTTTGAGGTTGAAGGTGTTGCCTTCCGCGAGGGAGAAGGCGATGCCTTGTGTAATCGAGAAGACGACCGCTCCGGCGAGGTGCATGTAATATAAATCAATTCATTAATTAATCATCTGCTATCTATATAGAAATAGTAACGACGATCTTTCTTCTTTTAGCCCTCCGGATTGAAGGAATCTACTGAAAAGAGCAGACGAGGCCCAACCAAAAAGTTGCAAGACCATGAGAGGTTCAGGATCGAAGATGTCGCTGAAGACGGCAGACCGACAGCTCCCGAAGTTGTCGCAACCAAATTTGTGGCACAATGCGGGGTAATCGTTAGGGACTTAATCCCGATCACCATTAGAAATTGGAATAGGCCTGATAATGCGGATGAAGAGGGAACATGTTTATTTGTCCCTAACCACGCCAAAGATTTACTGTGGAAGAGGCTCATGGTTAATTTCAAACTACCGAAGATAGAGCTGGATCCAAATGCGGAGGATCCAGTTGAGGACGCCTTACAACATGGGAGAGCCATGGAGGCTAAGGTCAGGGAGTGGGCTTTGAAGAAGATGGCCCAGTGTTTCACCAACTGGAAGAAAAGATTGCACCTTGACTATGTCGTGAAAAAGAAGACTCCCGATTTCAAGAATATTCAGTTTGAGAAGATAAAACCATTCTGGGATGAGTTTGTGGAATACAAGAAATCAGAAAAAGCTAAGAAAATGTCTGAAACGAATAAGCTGAATGCTGCTAAGAAGAAGTATCACCATACTATGGGGCAAGGTGGCTACAGGATTGGCATTCCTAAGTGGGAGAAACTTGAGCAGGAACTGCGTGATAAAAAGATCACCCCAGAGACAGACGATTGGGTAGAACGTGCAAGGAATTGGTTTTACGGGCATGGGGGCACGTTGGACTCGGAAGGGAGGTGTATATATAACATACGACATAAAGAAGACCCCTTGCCAATCGAGAGGATCAGAAAAGCAGTAAAGGCTGTTAAAGATGGGGACTTCATTCCCGATAGAGAGAATGATGAGCTCACACTCGCCCTTGGAAATAAGGAACATGATGGACGAACACGAGGCACAATAGGCTCCCAATCATGGAGGACTGGGTTTCCCGAAGAGAGGAAGAAATTTCCTGATAGAAGCCGTCAGAGGAGTAAGGACAGGGCGGCAGTTGAAGCAGAAAGTCAGAAAGAGCGAATGCATTTAATTGAAGAACGATTAAAGCAACAACAAGATGAAATTAACACACTTAAAGAGCAAAGTACTACCGGCCCATCTCAGCAGCACACTGCATTCGATGCTACGGGCCTACCGCCGCGGGAGCCATCGCCGGCGCCTCAGGATAAAAAGCGTAAGCGTACCGCTACTATGCGTCGTAAGCGATCGCCGAAACGTAAACAAGAGCCTCTTCTAAAAGTACCAACGGTTCCTCCCAAGAGATCTTATGATTGTACTGAAGAGGAGACTGCGGTGATCGTTGATGCGGAAACGACAGCGTTTTCGCTAAGCTGAGGCGGCCGAAAGAGCCAGAGTTCCCCAGCACCAGAGAAGAAAAAGCCAAAGTGTTGAAAATGCTAAAGAATCTTCATCAACCCGAGCCAAAGCTGTCATCAGACTATGAGCGTTTTATTCTCAAGTCACATGCGGCACAAAAAGCCTCAAAGAGCAGTACTGATGCAAGCGGGAAATCTGTTGCCCAGCTCGGAGAACAAGCAAAACAGACTTGCGCCCCTCTCAAGGTGATTTCTCAAACCAATGTGGGGTCGAGCAAATATGGGGCCGAAGAGCAGTATGATCCAGAGGTAGTTGCACAATACGGAGAAGCTGCCGCTGCTCAAGGTATGAGTATTGCCCAGTACTTATCCCAGTTAGAGTTCTTCCCCGTGAGTGAAGTAGCATACAAATACCAGTACGGAAAACCTCTCGTCAAACCTGAGGAGATAAACAATCTTCCAACAAAAATGCGAAGATTGCATAACTGGTACATGCATGCCACAAGGGCCAGGGCTAACTGGATAGTGCTGAGGGTTACAAAAAAGCATCATGGGAAAGATAAGGATGACATGATATCCATTGAATTTGATGAACTATTTCAATTATTCAATCAAGACGCCTTGGAAAAATCGATCATCAGTGCCTATTGTCTGTAAGTACTAATTCTGTAATTAATTTAGTCTCCAGCTATATTATTTTGTTTATTGCATGTATATAATCATATTGTAATATGCAGAATGAAGATTCTCGAATGCAGCAGAGGACAAATCTATGACATTGGCTTCATTGACCCATATTGGGTTCATGAAGCTAATCTCAAAATAAGTCCCTAGGATACGGAGGATAATATAGTACACGCGTTAAGGTTTCAAGAAACCAAAAGGGAAATACTATTTCCTTACAACATCCAGTGAGTGTTATTGTCTTGTATACACTTTCTATTTCGCTTACTCGATGTTAAGTATATAATTGATTAGTTCTGCATTCGCAGGTACCACTATATTCTGTTAATCATTCAACTTGACAAAGGGCGTGTACTAGTCATGGACTCGAAACATAAACCCCTTTAGACGTGGAAGGACATGTAGATACTTCCAGCGGTAATTCTAATCATTACGACACTATATCGGCAACGTTCGTGAATTTTATGATATCAAGTACTTAATAACTTATTTTATTCGTTTTTTACGCCGGGCAGCGCTTGGAAACGGTTCACCAAGAAGGCTAGGGGTGTTTGGAAAGAGGAGCTTACATTTCAACCACTAGATGTAAGCACCACTAGCTATATCCGCGTCTCTTTGATTCTAGTTTTGATACAGTTATTATCATGCTTGATTATTATTTTGATTGAACTCTGTTCTCGTAAAGTGCCTGACGCAGGGACCAGGTAACAATCTATGTGGATACTATGTATGCAAGTTCATCCGGCAGACGTGCGATAAGAAGGGCAGAAATTTAGAGCAACTCCACGTACGTAAACAATTTCTATAGTTTTTAATACAATCAAATTGTGTTTAGTTTCATATTCATATAGGCTGACTCCTTTTTTAAATCAGATCGAACGTCTACGGGACGATCTTCTGCCAAAGGATCGCATACGAGCAATTCAGGAGGAATTGGCGGGATTCTTGGATGCAGAAGTCCTAAACACACAAGGGGAATACTACTCGGCTGTGTATAGACAATAGGAATTGTAAAAATAGCAACTTTCAAGAAATTGGCCGGTAGCATCGAATAGCAACTTTTGTATGTAGTGCATGAACTCGATCTGTGTATTGAATGTAATGTTGTCATGATGATCTTGTGTAATATAAGGTTCCTTCGTTGATAAATGCAAAACACTAAATAAACAATAAAACAACCTAAATGAATTCTCTGCTGCGGCACAAAAAGTGGCGAAAATGCTGCCGCGGCAACAAAATGTGCCAAAATGAATTCTCTGCCGCGGCAGAGAAATGGGCCAAATCTCTGCCGCGGCAGCAGGTTATTAATCCCGGTTCGTGTTACGAACCGGGACTAATGCTCCACCCCCCTCGCGCTCTGATGCCGCCACGTGTGCCCCATTTGTCCCGGTTGGTGGGGAAACCGGGACTAATGGTTAGAGCTTTAGTCCCGATTGCCCCGTCCCGGTTGGGCAAACGGGACTAATGGCCCTTACCAACCGGGACGCATGGGCCCTTTTCTACCAGTGCAAGTACCATAATTTTTGGAAGCTCTTTTTGAAACTTGAAATCCCTGCTTCCTTTATGAAAGGATTTTCTTCCACCATTATTTGAGTCTCCACCTTCTACTTTTAGGCACCATTAAGAGAGCATAGTTGTCTTTCTGTGTGCAGTGTCACAAAACTTATTGATTGATGCATATTGTGATATTACTTGTTCTTGTGCTACTTGTTTCTAGTCACCCTTGTGAACTTTGAAGGTGTCCTATGCATCTATTCACTACTCTATGAGGGACAAGCTGAATGTCACTATGCCATGTTTTCAGTATGTGAAACAAACAAACATTTTTCAATGCATGTTATTCATGATCTTTGTTTGTAGCCCTTCATGTTGCATGCATAGTTACTATGTCTTACTGTTAGAACTCTATCTTACATGTACATGTTTAGAGTTTTTTGATCCCAGCTTTCAATGCTTGCAAATGGTTTGATCTTTGTTTTGATGGTGCATGTCACCTTAAAAATTATTCTATCACTTACCTGCTCGGGACGAGCATGAGTTAAGCTTGGGGATGCTTGATACGTCGGGAACATATCTATAATTTTTGATGCTCCATTCTTGTTTAGTATCTACTTTGCTTTTCTTTGTCTACACTTTGAGGTATTTTTATATCTTTTCTGAAACTAACCTATTAACAAGTTGTCACAGTGCCAGTTGCCTGTTTTATTCCGTTTTTGGTTCCAGAAAGGCAGAAAATCAATATTCTCGGAATTGGACGGGACAAAAACCGAAGCCAATATTTTACCGTGGGGGACACGAAGCCAGAAGACGAGACGGAGAAGCGAACCTGGGCGGCTAGATCCCCCTAGGCGCGGGTGGGCCCACCTCGCTCCTGGGTAGGGTGTGGGGGCCCTGTCCGCCTCCCAGCCTCGCCTCTTCGCCTATAAGAAGCCCCCGATGCAGAAACACTAGGCACTCGATAAAAACTCCACGAACCCTACTGACGAGGTATGATCTCATCAATGCCCATTGTTATGGACTTGGGTTTTGGAGAAGATGGGGATGCTGGAGATCGTGGAACGGTTAGCAAACAAGCAACACAGGGACACAAGGTTTACCCAGGTTCAGGCCCCCAGAGGGAAAACCCTACTCCTGCTTGTCTGCTCTTGATTACGGCGGAAACGAAGGTTACAGGGGTGCGTAGATTAGATCTGGCGTGGAGGTGTGTATGCGGAAGTATGAGTCGAGATCTAGGTCGTAAGAGAGCTCTAGATCTGTAGATCTGTTGTGGTCTAGTCTATCGGGGGTTATGGCGTCCGTCCCTCCTCGTTGGACCCTCCTAGCCTTTATATATGGGGAGCCTAGGTCTCGCGTGCCAATACGAGTAGGTTACAAGTTGTATTCAAACTCTAGTCTTGAGGTTTCCTTGTCTTGTGCGCTTGGGAGTCCGTGTTCATATTGGCTTCATAGCAGCCAAAACGTCATAAGCGTCATTGACCCTGGTAGATTGTCGAGTGGGCCTTCCGTCGGGTTGGACCAGGTATGCTGAAGTAATGTACCCGTAGGGTATAACCATGTCAGTAGCCCCCCGAGTGTTCAGTCGAATCGTAGATTCGAATGAGGACTCTTCAATCCTTCGGGTGCAGTTATCTCTGCTCGTTTAGAGAATAATTTGAGTGTGTAGGTATTGTTAATGCGTGTGCCTGACTCTCCTGACGGATCAGGGTCAGTTAACTGTCTTAGGACAAAACAACACGATCTTCTTCAGATTTGAGTCCCTCGACTCGAACCCGGAACACATGCTGGCGTAATTCGACTCGGGCCACGAAGGACTTACAGGAGTGAAATTCTAGTGGATTTAAATGATGTACCCAATGCGTCTGTCGGGATTTTCATCGCGCCTGTTGGCACAGATTCTTACTAGAAGAGCGCAGTCGTGTGCGTTACTAGGCCATCAGATGATATCTGTAGGTCTTATCTTTGCGTCGCAGACGCAGCATCCAAATATTTATCACCGCGGAGGTGTTTCGGGTGGCCAAGGAGGATGTTACTCACTTAGCCTTAATTATGGCAGAGTTGCCGAAAAGTTTTTGCATGCTGATCCGCAGGATCGCAGTCGAAGAATTCATAGGGTGCGCGACCAGCGCTCCCTATGGGAGTAGCCCCCGAGTGTCTGTTCGAGTCGTAGACTCAAGCAGAGACTTTAATTCAGTCTTTGTTGACTTCAGGTCCGTAGGACACAAATTTTTCGTATGCTTGAATCAAATCCTCCCTATGGGAGTAGCCCCCGAGTCCTTAGTCGAATCGTTGATTCGAGTGAGGAATCGAAGCATGCAACTCGAAGATCGTCTGTGTGCGCGACCAGCGCTCCAGTTTGGAGTAGCCCCCGAGTGTCTGGTGTCGTGGGAATGGTCACGGCAGATGCTGCAATCGGCAGCGAGTAGTAGAACGAGGGGCAAGGGCGGCCAGCCATCTGCGGTGCGAGATGAGGGCAAAGACACAGGGTTTTACCCAGGTTCGCCTCCCCGGAGGGTAAAGACCTACTCTTGCTAGATTGTATTATGGAGGTGTTTACAATGGGCGAACTCGGCGGCTAGGCGGCGAGTTGCTTGGGTGTATGAGGGAACGTCCCTCTACTCACCCCATAGGGAGGTTTATATAGGCTCACCTCCCCTAGGGTTTACATATCTCAACTGATTCGGTTACAGCTTTGGTAATCGTTTAACCTAGTCCGACTGGGCCTATCTACTCGCCTGGGCCTTCAACTTCCAGTCGCCCAGTACCTTGCTGGGCTTTGATTCACTCGCCGTTCTGCAGGCCCACTCGCCAGCCCTTGGGCCAGTCGGAAACGTCCCGCTGAGTATACCCCAGTAGGCGTATCCCCATCAGTAGTCCCCGAGGCCGTCGTTGATTAGGCGTGAGTGGCTGCTGGTAGTCGGAGTATACGGCTTCAAGTAGGCATCCAGTCGAATCGTCGGCGGGCTCCTGTATGAAGGAAAAAATCCGGCGAACCGAGTCGCGTCTTGGGCGAGTCGAGCCAACGGGACGCGGTCTCGGCGAGTGACTTAGCGAGCCGAGTGGCTGGAGTTGGACCGTCAGGCGTGGTCAAACTAGCCGTTAAGGTAACTCAACGGTAACTTTTGGCGTAATCATCGCGCGGTAACGGCCCCCTGATTTAGCGGGCAACTCCCGCTATATAAGAGGAATGGTAGGCTATCGTAGAGCCAACCTCCCACCATTTCTTCCGAGTGCGTGCATCTTCCTTCCTTTGCTCCGCGATTCAATCGACCCGAAACCCTCCGATCTCCAACCAACCTCTCGGCCATGGCCCTCTCCACCGAACCTTGGGGCAGATCCAAGTGCACAAGGGCGCAGCTGGCCTCCTTCGAGGAGGCCGGAATCCTGCGAGCCGGCTGTTGGCGTATCCCCGCAGCCGGAGAAACGACCCCGAACCCGCGAGAGAGAGAGTTCGTCTGTTTCACCAGTCATCTTGAGCGGGGGTTAGGGTTTCCCACGTCTTTGTTCTTCCGGCGTTTTTGCGCCTACTACGGGATCCAGCCCTCAGATCTGGGTCCCCACAGCATCGAGCAGCTCGCCATCTTCGTGGCGTTCTGCGAGTGCTACTTGGGCTGCCGGCCCTACTTTCCCTTGTGGCAAGATCTGTTCCATGGACGGATCAGCCGCGAGGAGGCGGGCGGCCCAATGCTAGCCGCGGGCGGCCTGACATTCCAACTCAAGTCCAAAGCTTCCTTCTTCGACCTGATGCTGCCGGCCAAAGCAGCGAGCAACTGGAAAAAGTCATGGTTCTACGTGACCGAGGCGACTCCGGAGGACGAGGCGGCGATCCCGCGGTACTCGGCCAACCGTTCCGAGCCACGCCATCTCCAGGTCGGCAAGCTTCCCGACGACCAGCGGATGGTCGTCGATGAGATGCTCCAGACCATCCGTGGTCTGAAGAAGAAGGGGCTCCAGACGATAAACTTGTACAATTGTTGGCTTGGACGGCGGCTCGTTCCCCTCGCCCAACGCGACCATTACATGTACCCGTACACGGGCCGGGGAGACTCGACGAAAGCCTGCCTCGACGAGTGGAAGCTGGAGGACTACCTCCCAGCGTTGAAGAAGATCACCCAGGCGGTATATGCGGATGCGCACGCCGGGGTCCCCCCCTACACCGCGAAGCGTCCGGCTCCAACGGTAATTTCTTTATCTTGTTCGCAGTCGCAGCATATGCGGTCGCGGTAATTCTAACTCTGTTTCGTACTCATCGCAGCTGTTCCAAGTGGTGGAAGGGTGGCTCCCACCCGCCGATGACGAGAGCCCGGGGCCATCCGCCCAGGATACAAGCGAATCGCCACCCGCCAAGGGCAACGAGGACGAAGAGGACGAGTCCGAAGAGGAAATTGCCCCACTGGTCCGAAAGACCCGCGGGCAACGTCAGCGCGAAATCGAAGCGAGCAGGAGCCTCGAGCGTCATGACGATGACGACGAGCTCCCAGAGACCACCTCGTGCCGCCAGGCCACTCCTTCGAAGAAGAAGAAGAAGGAAAAGGAGGCGAGGGCCCCCCTGAAGAGGAAAACGAAGCCGCCGAAGACGGCCTCGCCGCCGCACTCAACGAGCAGCTCTGATGCTCACAACTCGGCCGGTGACGGCGCGGCCCCGGCGATAACCGCGCTGGATGCGCCATCTGTGGAAGTGCCGCTGGCCTCAATGCCCCCGCCATTCGCGCCGGTCTCTGGGCTAGGGAAAGCTCCGGCTGTGGCGACTTCGCCTCACAAGGAGGTTCCGAGCGTGGCAGCCTCGCCCCGCAAGGAGGCTCCGGCCGCAGCGGCTCCAATTCGCGAGGAGGCCCCCGCCGAAGGCGTCCCAGAGGCGCCAGCCGCGACCTCAATGACGAAGAAGCCGTCCGTGTCTTGGGCCCACGACGTCCTGGAACTGGGGCTTAGTCGCCAGCTGGGCCCCGAGCTGGAAAAACCGGCCGGCCTTCGTACAGGGCTGCGTTTCATTCCAGTCGCCAAGTGAGTGCATTCGGCCTTCTCTATTTTCTATAAGTACTTCGATTGTCTTTTATTGATTTGATTTGATATGCAGGACCGGAGTGAAAAAGATGGGCCACCCGACCGTGGCTAAGGTACCCTCCGCCGCGAGCGAGGAGGATCCTTCCCGTAAGAGGAAAGTGGACGAGGTCGCCGTCTCAACGGAAGGCAGCAAGAAGGCCAAGGGCGACGACATCGTCACTGTTTCCGACGACACGGCGGCCGCACCGGCCGGACCCGCAGTGGAAGCAACCGCGTCTATGAAGGATGGCGTTTCCTTGCCTAGACCGGAGGAAGCGACTTCCTTTGGGGCGGGTGCCTCGATCGCTACCTTCCCCCACTTCGTAACCAAGGCGGCCACGGCAAGCGGGGTTGCGCCCCCGAGCCTCGCTCCAGGGACCGCCGACGCTGAAGTCGACCAACGTCGCGGGCACACGCCGGCGCTGCTTGCGTCTGTGGACGCAATACAACTCCATGGCATGCTTGGTGCAGCCATCCAGGTACCTCCAGTCCCCGAGGATCAGGTCGGTGCTTAGCAGCGGCGTGATTCTTATAGTTTCTCGTTTTGTACTTTCGCATCCAGTCCCCGAGTGCATACGCGCTTAATTTTAGCGGGTATGCACTGAGGAATTTTCGTGATCGCCAGTCCCCGAGTGCGCACGCGCTAAATTTTAGCGGGTGGGCACTGAGTAATTTTCGTGATCGCCAGTCCCCGAGTGCGCACTCGCTAAATTTTAGCGGGTGGGCACTGAGTGATTTTCGTGTTTGCTGACTTTGATGATGTGCAGGGTCTGCAGCTGGAGTCGGCGGAGCGATTGGCTGCGAAACAGCGTGCTGAGAAGGAGCTGGCCACCATCCAAGAAGCAAACAAGGAGCTTCAGGCTGTTGCTGCGCAGGCGGAGGTAGCTCGCCAGGAGCTTGTCCCTGCTGGTGAATTGGTGGCGGTGCGATCTGCGTTAAGTGCTGCTGAGCAGAGGGTTGCCGACCTCGAGCGCGAACTGCGGGAAGCAAAAGAAGAAGCAAGCTCGGCGAACGGGCGAGCTAAGGCCGCCATTGCGGCCACGGAGGAAGACCGCAAGGTGTCGGAAGCCCTCATTGTTGGGCTTCAGGACGACCATACGTCGCTTCAGTGCTTCATCACGGGACTCGCCCGCCCGTTGCTTGGTGAGTGCGTCTTCCCTTTCTGTCAGTTGTATTGTTTGTGGTTTCCGTGGTACTCATAATTGTCTCCTTCTCGCAGGTCGTGTTATTGGTAGCCAAGAAGAAGCGAGCTCTCTTGACGCGAGGGAGTGCGTAAGCATGCTCGTCGACTCGGCGACACTGTCGGCGACGTGCATCCGCGCCTACCTTCAAGAAATGTCGCCCACGGAGGTTATTCCCAGTGACCTCGTTGAGGTGTGGGAGTATTTGGAGAAGGCGCCCGCGGTCGTTGAGTTCATGACGCGGTCGGCGTTTCGGCGTGGAGCGTCGACAGCGCTGAGCCTTGGACTCGCCCACTTCCCCGAGGATTTCGACCTCGACGATGTGACGAGTGGGTATCCTTCGTCGACTGGCGCGGTGGATCTGTCCGAGGTTCTCAAGTTGCAGGAGCGTGCCGCCGCGTACTCGGAGCGTGTCTGGGCGATGGGCGACCTCCTTCCCTACCAGGAAACGGTCGTCGCGCCGAACGAACCCGAGCCGCCGCATCGTGACTTCAAGGTTGAGCAACCTTTCCGCTCGGCGATGGCGGGTGAGCTGACGACGTATCCGTCAAACCCGTACACCGCGTTCATCCGTAGGCGCCGGGATTCTGGCGAGTCGTCGTCAAAGCCTGCAGAATAGGGTAGTTTGCCTAGATTTGTTAGCAGCAGTTCTGCCATGCGGGCATAATTTGTAATATAAGACAATGCGATATGCGATTGAATGGGACGTTGTGTCCATTTTGCTATTTGTTTGTGTGTTTTGGATTGATTTTGGATGAGTCCCCGAGCGCGTCCGCCCTTTTGTGGGGTTCACCTCGTATATGATGTTTGTTGTTATCATGTGTTTTGTTAGTGTAGTCGACTCGCCCGAGATCGGAGAGCCAGTCGCAAGGCGACTCCCTTGAGTGCTCTGTACTTTACCGTTTTCCCGTACGCGAACGGGGTCGGGTGGCCGAGTCCCCGAGCGTGGTACTTGGTAGTTCAAGGCGCGACTCGAGGGTGGTTGAGGACTGAGCGCGTTGGTGTGAGCGCGTCACTCCTGCCTGACCCGGAGGGTCAGTCGCGTGGCGAGTCCTGGGCATGCTCTCTTACTAGGCGTTTTCCCTGACCGATCGCGACGAACTGGTATTCAGTCCCCGAGCGTGGTACTTAGCCGTTCGAGTCGCTACGCCGAGGATGCGGAGGACCAAGGTCGCTGTGAGAAGCGAGGGCAGTTGTCTTGGTTCGCAAAACCAGTCGAGCTAGGCGACTCCAATGGGGCTCCGGATTGGCGTTTTTCGTGCACGACGCAAGACCTGAAATGACTCAGTGCTCTTACATCGCACTACTTAGCCGTGCCGATCGCTGTACCAAAGGTTGACTTCTGCATTTTAGCATGACGCTGTTATTACGAGTGCGAGTGGCACAAGGCATGGAGAGTAGACGCAATTTGCAGTAACCGTTTCTTTTATTTCATAGCGACTGGAGAGTACATGTGTGGGGTTCTAGGAGTAGAACTTCCGGAGGAGATTTACATTCCATGGCCGCTTGACGTCGAGTTCGCCATCCCCGCGGACGTCGATGAGGTAGTAGGCGTCGTTGCCGAGTACGCGCCCGATAGCGAACGGGCCTTCCCACGGAGGGGAGAGCTTGTGCATGCCCTTCTTGTCCTGGATGAGGCGTAACACCAGGTCGCCTTCCTGGAAGGTGCGGGTTTTCACCCGTCGGCTGTGGTAGCCGCGGAGCCCTTGCTGATAAATGGCGGTACGCGATCGAGCGAGGTCGCGTGCTTCGTCGAGCTGGTCGAGCCCATCTTGGCGGGCTAGCTCGTTTGCGGCCTCCGTATAGTGGACGACCCGCGGCGAGTCGTGTTCGAGGTCGGTGGGCATGACTGCTTCGGCGCCGTAGACCATGAAGAAGGGGGTGAATCCCGTCGACCTGTTGACCGAGGTGCGGATTCCCCAGATGACGGAGGGTAGCTCTTCGACCCAGCATCCAGCGGTGCGCTCGAGTGGTACTTGGAGTCGCGGCTTCAGGCCGTGGAGGATGCTTTGGTTGGCTCGTTCCGCCTGACCGTTGGATTCCGGGTGTGCGACTGACGCGAGATCGAGCCGGATGTGGTGCTCTTCGCAGAATTCGGCCATTGCTCCCTTGGCGAAGTTTGTGCCGTTGTCCGTGATGATGCTGTTGGGGAACCCGTAGCGGTATATGAGCTCGCGTAGGAACTTAGTGGCGGTCTTCCCGTCGCATTTCCGGACTGGCTTGGCCTCCACCCACTTCGTGAATTTGTCGACGGCGACTAGCAAGTGGGTGTAGCCAGAGGGGGCCTTCTTGAAGGGGCCTACCATGTCCATGCCCCATACAGCGAATGGCCAGGTGATGGGGATTGTTTTGAGCGCCGAGCTTGGTACGTGCGTCTGGTTGGCGTACTTCTGGCACCCGGCGCATCGCTGGACGATTTCGACAGCGTCGGCGTGTGCGGTGGGCCAGTAGAAGCCGTGTCGCATAGCCTTGGCGACCAGGGAGCGGGCGGCGGCGTGGTGGCCGCAGTCGCCTGAGTGGATGTCGTGGAGGATTTTGCGTCCTTCAGCCGGTTGGACGCAACGTTGGAACACGCCGGTGACGCTGCGCTTGTGTAGCTCGCCGTCGATGATGGTGTAAGACTTGCATCGGCGAGCAATCATTCGAGCGCTTGTCTCGTCTGCTGGCAGGGTGCCGGTCTCCAGGTAGGCGATGTAGGGCTTGGTCCAGTCGTCTGGCTCGGTGATGAGTGCGACCAAGGCTGCCTCTGGTTGGAGTGGGACTCCGATGTCGATCTCCCTCGGGGGAGAGACTGATGGTTTGGAGATTGTGTCGAGGAACACGCCGGCGAGTGGTGCGAGTCGAGCCGACCCGATGCGAGAGAGGGCGTCGGCCTCCTCGTTTTTCCGCCTGTCGATCCACTCGACAGAGTAGCCGGTGAAGTGGCCGCCCAACTTATCCACCTCTTGGCGATACGCCGCCATGGTAGGGGAGATGGCGTCGCAGGTGCCGGCGACTTGTCCCGCAACGAGGTCGGAGTCTCCGTAGCATCGAAGGCGATTGACGCTCATCTCCTTTGCGGCTCGCATGCCGTGGAGTAGGGCCTCGTATTCAGCCATGTTGTTGGTGCAGGGCGTGAATTCGAGGCGGAGGATGTAGCGGAGCTTGTCGCCCTTTGGTGAAGTCAGCACTATCCCCGCTCCTGCACCGTCCGCTTTCTTGGACCCGTCGAAGTGCAGGCTCCAGTAATGGAGGTACGGCGGCTTCTCTGGCTGCTGGGCCTCCTCCCAGTCGGCGATGAAGTCTGCCAGTGCCTGTGACTTAATCGCCCTTCGTGGCTCGTATTTAATGTTGTGGACGCCGATCTCGACGGCCCACTTGGCGACCCGCCCGGTTGCCTCGCGATTGCGGATGATGTCTTGTAGTGGTGCTGAGGAGACGACCGTGATCGGGTGCTCCTGGAAGTAGTGCGGCAGGCGCCGCTGAGCCCTGAAGACCGCGTATACTAGCTTTTGGTACTGTGGGTATCGCTGGCGTGACTCGGTGAGGACCTCGCTGATGTAGTACACCGGCCGCTGTACCGGGCGCTCCTTTCCTTCCTCTGGTCGTTCGACAACCATTACGGCACTGACGACGCGCTCGGACGCCGCGACGTAAACCAGCATAGGCTCTTTGTCAGCGGGTGCGGCGAGTAGTGGTGCGGCGAGTAGCACCTTTTTAAGGTCGCGGAGCGCGTCGTCCGCCTCCTTGTCCCACTGGAAGGTGGGGTTCTTGCGCATCAGGCGGTATAGGGGCATCGCGTTTTCGCCCTGGCGGGGGATGAAGCGACTGAGAGCCGCTACACGCCCGGCCAGCTTCTGGACGTCACGCAGGCACTCGGGTTTGCTGAGCCGGGCGATCGTGTCGATCTTCGTTGGGTTCGCCTCGATCCCTCGTTTGGAGACGACGTACCCCAGTAGTTGTCCAGCGGGTACACCGAAGGTGCACTTGCCTGGGTTGAGCTTTATCTTGTACCTTCGCAGATTGGCGAAGGTCTCCGCTAGGTCGGCAAGTAGGTCGCCTTGGCGAGCGGATTTCACGACCACGTCGTCGATGTAGACGTGGATGTTGCGGCCAATTTGGCTCGCTAGGCATTCTTGCATGCACCGCTGGTAGGTTGCCTCGGCGTTCTTGAGGCCGAAGGTCATGGCGGTGTAGCAGAAGGCTCCGAATGGCGTGATGAACGCCGTCTTCTCCTCATCCTCGACAGCCATTTTGATCTGGTTGTACCCGGAGTAGGCGTCGAGGAAACATAGCGACTCCAAACCCGCGGTTGAATCGATTATCTGATCGATCCGCGGGAGGACGAACTGCTCCTTTGGGCAGGCGCTGTTCAGGTTTGTGTAGTCGATACACATTCTCCAGGTCCCGTTTTTCTTCTCGACCAGGACTGGGTTTGCCAGCCACTTGGAGTATTTGATTGGCCGGATGAAGCCGGCAGCGAGCAGGCGCTGCACTTCCTCGGCGATTGCTCGACGGCGTTCTTCATTGAAGGGCCGTAGCGACTGCTTTACAGGTCGCACTTTGGGGTCGGCGTTTAGTTTGTGCTCAGCGAGATCCCTAGGGACACCAGGCATGTCGGAGGGTTTCCATGCGAAGATGTCCCTATTCTCACGAAGGAACTCGATGAGCGCGCCTTCCTATGCTGGGCTCATGCCTGTCCCGATCGTCACCGTCTGGCTGGGGTCGCCTGGGACCAGCTCGACGGTGCGGGTGTGCGTCGTGGCCTCAAAGGTTGAGGTGTTTGTGCCCTCTGAGTTGGGCTTCTTGAGTATTGTGGGGTCGTCATTGTTGACCCCGCTCGCGTATTTGGCAAGCTCGTCGGCGTGATTAGTTTCTGCCGCGATGACAGCGTCGGCGAGTTCGGCTCCTTTGGCCTCGCATTCGGCGGCCATGTCGGGGTCGCCGTTGATGGTGATGACGCCGCACGGCCCGGGGAGCTTCATCGCGTTGTACGCGTAGTGGGGCGCTGCCATGAATTTGGCGAACGCCTGGCGCCCCAGGACGCAGTGGTAAGGGCTGTCGAACGGCACTAGCTCGAAAACGATCCGCTCGGTGCGGAAGTTTGCCGGAGTACCGAAGGTGACGGGTAGCGTGACTTTGCCGATCGGGTACGCCTTCTGACCGGGGACGATGCCGTGGAACGTGGTGTGGGTTGTCTCGATCATCGACTGCGGGAGCCGCAACCGCCTGAAGGTGTCGAGGTAGAGGATGTTGATGGAGCTGCCACCGTCCATCAGTGTCTTGGGGAGCCAGTAGTCGCCAACCTTGGGCTTGACCACCAAGGCGACTCGTCCTGGGTACTCGATGCGTGGCGAGTGGTCTTGCCGGCTCCAGGTGATGGGCTGTTCCGACCAGTTCAGGAACTGGGGGACGTCTGTTTGGGCCACCGCGTTGACGGCGACGGCGCGGGCGTTGACCTTCTTCTCGCGCTTCGTGTTGAAGCCTGTGAAGGTGGGGAGCGAGCCGGCTACTTTGCCGAATTTTCCGCCATTTGGCGGGTCGTTGTCGGTGTCCTCCCGCGCGTGCCGTGCCTTCTCGATTTCCCTGAGGGTGTGGCAGTCGGCGGTGGTGTGCGTTGCGGGCTTTCCTTCCCTGCCGTGGAACGCACATGGTTGGTTAAGGAGGGCCGCGGGATCGAATCTTGGCTTGTTCTTGTAATTGCCGCCATCGCGTCGTTGCCCTCCGTCGCGGCGGTAGCTCTTGGGCTCGCGTTGTGCGTGCCCAGCGTTGGCGACGAAGTCGACTCGCTCGTCGTTGCGGCGCTTGCCTGTGAGGCGGGTGCCGCTGTAGCGTAGGTCGGTTCGGCGTCCGCCGTCGTTGCCGCCCGTGCGGCGTTGCCCTCCTGACTCGTCGTCGATTTCTTGGTTGGGATCCTCCTCGGCGTACCGTTTGGCGATCTCGAGGAGGTCGGGGATGTAGTCGAGTGTGCGGGCGTGTCGCTTGAGCTTGGCGACTAGAGGCTCGTAGCGGCACGAGGTCTTGAAGCAATGGATCGCGGTGTCCGGGTGGATGCCGACCGCGTTGTACCAGAGCTCTTGCCACCGTTGGACCCAGTTGCGGGTGGACTCGCGGGGTCCCTGGACGCATCGTTCCAGATCCTCGATGGTGGTGGCGCGGGTGTAGGAGCACTCGAAGTGCCTGACGAAGGCGTCTCGCATTTCCTCCCAGGAGTCGATACTGTCCTGGGGGAGCGTGTTGATCCATTGCCTGCACGTCCCCTCCATCATCAGTGGGAGGTAACGGGCGGCGAGTAGGTCAGTGTGACCCGCGATCCCCATTGCCATGAGGTATGTGTCAAGCCAGACTGCGGGGTCGTACGAGGAGTCGTATTTTTCTATCTCCTTTGGCGCCTTGAAGTTTGGCGGGTACTTTTCGGCTCGGATCATTGGTCCGAAGCACTTAGGCCCTAGTCGACTGAGCGACCCCATGGGCTCGCCATCGCGGCGATTAGTTAGGGTGTGCCGCAAGTCGTCGGGCTGGCGTGCGCGCCAGTTTTGGTTGTTGATGATGTGAGTGCGGGCGTCGATGGGTTGTCCGTTAGCGGCGACGAAGTTGGTCGCCGGCCTGGGATCGTTGGTGGAGAGTGCCGCGTTCACGGGTCGGCGTTGGAGCTGCAGTGGCTCTGGTGGCGGGCAGTTGAGGGTGTTTGCCATCGCTGGGCGGCCGCTTGAGGCCGCCCTGCTTCCCGAGGAGCGCGAGTATACCCGCCCTTGCGAGTCGGCGCCCGCTCTTTGCTGCTCCACGGCCTTCGCGAGCAGGGCCTTGACGTAATGGATCTGTAAGGCGCCGTCGCCGGTGGCCGTGATGCTGTCGGCTGCTGCTCGGCCTGCCACGAGGTTGTCCATCGGGGTGGAGAACAGTGGGAGGCCGTTCGCGTCTCGCTCCCGTGAGGAGACGACTATCCGCGGCTGGTCCCTGGGAGGGGTGCGGTTGGGTGGTGGTGGTGCACCCATCGCCGTCGATCCTGGCGGGGGCCGGGCGCTTCCTCCTGGTGGCGCGTTCTCGCAGATCGCGCGCTCGGCTATGCGAGCCGGGTCGTTTTCGTCGTCGAAGTTCAGGGCGCGCCCCTGAACGGTGGGGTTCAGGCGTGACCTGATCCGCTGCTGGTGGTAGCGTGACAGTTCCTGCGCCGTCACTTGCTCGAGGCGAAATTTTTCGCGCTCGGCCTGCTCTTTGCGCACTGCCTCCGCCAGTTTCAGGCGGAGTTCCTCGACCTCCGTTGCCGTGGCGTTAGGAGGGATTGGGGTGGAGAAAGGATCCTCCGGCGGATCGGCGCCGGTGGCCATGTAGGTCGCGGCGTGGCGACCGGTTCCGTCGCGGAGGTCGGCGGAGTTTTCCGACCCGGAGTCGAATTCGAAGATCCCGAGGATGGAGGGGTCCTCAAAATCTCCCGCGTTGGAGACCTGGGCGATGGAGCCTGCGGATGAGGCCGCGGTGATGGATCCGGCGAGTGACGCCGGGGTCGCTGAGTCGGCGTCATCGGTGAGGGCCGCATCTTCCGCGGCCGCTGAGTTCCCGGCCACGTTGCTGTGGGCCGAGTTGTACTCGGAGGCGAGGCGGTGGATCGTGCGAACCTGGCTCTCGGAGAGCCGATCGCGTGGTGGCGACTCGCGGATGCGAGCCGAGTCCTCCGAGGTGATGACGTCGGTGAGGCCGACGAAGAGGCTGATCGTGCCGATTGGCAGGATTACGCTGTGCGTGACGGGTCGCGCCGCCGGGACGTAGCTGCTCGGCAAGATCTGGAGCATCTCGCCGATCGCTATCATACGGCCGGTGGCGACCGTCTCGTTGATGGGCAGATTGGATCTCGCCGCAGAACACCGGCCAGACCGGCCAGGCCCCACGGTGGGCGCCACTGTCGTGGGAATGGTCACGGCAGATGCTGCAATCGGCAGCGAGTAGTAGAACGAGGGGCAAGGGCGGCCAGCCATCTGCGGTGCGAGATGAGGGCAAAGACACAGGGTTTTACCCAGGTTCGGCCCCCCGGAGGGTAAAGACCTACTCCTGCTAGATTGTATTATGGAGGTGTTTACAATGGGCGAACTCGGCGGCTAGGCGGCGAGTTGCTTGGGTGTATGAGGGAACGTCCCTCTACTCACCCCCATAGGGAGGTTTATATAGGCTCACCTCCCCTAGGGTTTACATATCTCAACTGATTCGGTTACAGCTTTGGTAATCGTTTAACCTAGTCCGACTGGGCCTATCTACTCGCCTGGGCCTTCAACTTCCAGTCGCCCAGTACCTTGCTGGGCTTTGATTCACTCGCCGTTCTGCAGGCCCACTCGCCAGCCCTTGGGCCAGTCGGAAACGTCCCGCTGAGTATACCCCAGTAGGCGTATCCCCATCATCTGGCGGAGTCGTAGACTCGGGCAGAGACTCGAGTCTTGAATCGTGCAGACACAGTCGACAATCTCACGGGCATACCGCTGACCCAGAAGTACATCGGGTGCGCGACCAGCGCTCCTGATAGGAGTATCCCCCGAGTGTCTAGTCGATTCGCAGACTCGAGTGGAGACTCATGCGAGGAGAAACCACTGACCTGGAAGTACATCGAGTCAGTGTCTCACGCATAAGGAGCCAGGAGTCAACGTAGCGGAGTGATGCGGCATTTTAGCCGGAAAGACTCGACGTTGCGAGTGAAGTCGACGCCGTTTCTTCTGTCGGGTGCACGGCCAACGTCGCGTCTTCGTAGCATCAAGCGATGCAACCATCCGAGGAGGGACTCGACTCAGGTCTTGAGTGTATGGCGTAGACAGCTGTCTTGTCGACTCCTGTTGGAGGACCCGATAGAATAGCTCGACATAATTGACATCCTTGTAAGCTGCAGAAAAACATGACGAATTGTGAAGTACTTGTATCTTGTAAAGAATATTTGCCTTTCGGCTTGTATAGCAAGATTCTGGTGCCGATCGAGTCGACACTTTTGCACTGTATGCTAGGCCTTTTCGTTAACCTGATTACCCTTAGTCTCAGTACCTTGCCGAGGCACTCGGAGTTCAAGGATTCGACGATCAGGCAGAATCAGCTACTCGGGCTGTCGCGTTCGAGGTGCTCGAGTGCGTGGAGTCGATGGCACATTAGGTTACTCGAAGAGGGCGTAGCCCCCGAGTGTTTCGAGTGCGAGTTAAAGATAAAATAAATCAACTCTAAGTAGAGGAAAACTTAGCTTTGTTGGTTGTAGTTGTCGTGGACGGAGTCGACACGGTAGTGGGTCGCGCGCGGACGCGGTCGACGCGGCGAACCACAGTCATAGCAGCGACGGGTTTCCGGAGTTGATGGTGGTAGCGAGCTCCGCATCCGAAGATTACCGGCATCCGAAGGATGTATCGGGTCATCGCAGCCGAAAACCGCATCGGGTGACTAATGTCGAGGGAGCCCCCGAGTCGAAGACCACACCGGGTCACCGCAGCCGAAAGACGTGGCTGGTCGCCGAGGCGGAGGGAGCCCTCGAGTCGTCGGAGCCGAAGATCGTAGAGGATGACCGGAGTCGAAGGAGCCCCCGATTCGCTGTCGCTGAAGCCGATGCGACCGGTCGTCGCAATCGAAGATCGTAGCGGGTCTTGCAATAGAGTCGACGAAGCCCGGTGACTCGTTGATGTAGTATAATGCTGTCTTCAACTGATACGTGTGCGTACGATACAAGTTTTGATTTAGCAGCTGGATCAAATTTGCCTTTTGATCAGATGATGTGATACGGATTTTCCTTTCTAACTGAATTTTTCCTTATTGGCTCGATATGCATGTACTGCATCCGTGACTTTTATGGAGGCTTCCATCCCTTTACTACTTGGCCTTTGAGTTGGATTCATACGTGCAAATCGACTTGGTCTGTCATCCATCGGAACTTGATCCGAACATGTATTGAATGCTGATTGCTTTTGCATCTTGGAGTTGATCCGTACAAGGCTGTGCCTTTCATTGCTTCTGCATGCTGTCACGTGCGATGCTGGGAAAATATGAGCGATGACTTGATGTACAGCTCAGCCATGGCCTGCTTTTCTTTACTTGCCTGAGGCCTGTCTGATGCTTGTATGGAACGATTGACACGGGTCCTGTGAGGCTCCTGCTATGCGAAACCGTCCTTCCGATTCTTCTGCGTTTGTGCCGCTTTACTAATTTTGACGAAGCAGATCGGATTGAATTACCTCGCCATGGACTCCACAAAGTCGGTCGGAGATACGATTCCTTGAAGATGCGACTCCAGGTCGGCCATGCGCACATACACAAGAACCGTGGGATCTACGAAACCGATATGATCTGGTGTCGTAAATAATTGACGTGATCGCATACACTGTCGTGATGAAGAGGATGTTGACCGCGGCTGCGTGGATGAAAACGCCAGATGCAATCTGGCCGTAGTTGATGATGAGGAATCTATTCTGGATGATGATGCGTGGGAGCTGAAGTAGATCCGTTTCCCGGAAACTGGCGACACTACTAGGAAAACGGCCTTTAGTGGCGCACCTGAAACCATCATCTGTGGCGCACCTGTAGTGCGCCACGGGCCTTGCGCTACGGCTATGTCTCAGCCGTGGCGCACTGCCTAGTGCGCCACGGTTGTGTAGAGATAGGCGTAGCGCACCAGCTAGTGCGCCACAGAAGTTTGGCATGGTGCGCTACCCCTTTTATCTTCTGTGGCGCACTACCCAGTGCGCCACTAAACATCCATGGTGCGCTTTAGGGGTAGTGCGCCACAGAAGGTAAAACATGTGCGCCACAGATGTATTTTTTGTTTTTTTTTAATTTCCAAGCCAGATTATATGCAATACAGATTATATACAATATTACAGCAGATATACACACACAGATACAAGATATACAATTATATATATAAATACTCGATATGAAAAACAAGATTGAAACAAATACATATAGATAAGTCTCATACATGAATACATAGTCCAAGTTACATTGTTTTGATCATGTTACAAAGTAGTAGTTGGTGACATGCGAATACATGTGTCGATCGAACAAGTTAGAGCTCGGAAGCTCGCCTAGACATCTAAACTAGCTAGCTAGACACAAACGCGGGATAAATAACCAAAGAAGATAAGCATGATCACCGCCGCGACGAAGGTGTAGGTCTTCATCCGGTTCCTTGTCCTAACTCCCGCTAGATAGCGCGTGTATCTATCTTCCGCCTTCGCCATAGTGTTGTACCCTTTGTAGCTATTGCCGCTGAAACGGTGCACCTGTCTCCGGCAGTCTTCCCAATCATCGTAGACTCCGGGAACCCGTCCCTTGTACACGACGTACCACGTCATCTACAAGTTGACAATAATAACTAACCGGTGATTGAAAAAACATGTATAATTAAAGTCGCATATGAAGATACACTTATAGAAAGTACTCTTAAATCAAAAAGAGCAAACTCAAAAAGCATGCCTCATATATAACTAGCTAGGTCGTTGGACACAGGAATTGCTTATGACGGGACTGTTAGCCAAGTAGGATGCACAATTCCTGGACTTGTGCATATCACAAGGCTAACAATCCCGTCATAGCACATTCACATATATATTGTGCCACGACATTTCAATCATCGGCATATTCTCGAAAAAGACAAAAATAACTCGAAAAGCATGCCTCATATATAACTAGCTAGGTCGTTGGACACAGGAATTGCTTATGACGGGACTGTTAGCCAAGTAGGATGCACAATTCCTGGACTTGTGCATATCACAAGGCTAACAATCCCGTCATAGCACATTCACATATATATTGTGCCACGACATTTCAATCATCGGCATATTCTCGAAAAAGACAAAAATAACTCGAAAAGCATGCCTCATATATAACTAGCTAGGTCGTTGGACACAGGAATTGCTTATGACGGGACTGCTAGCCAAGTAGGATGCACAATTCCTTGACTTGTGCATATCACAAGGCTAACAATCCCGTCATAGCACATTCACATATATATTGTGCCACGACATTTCAATCATCGGCATATTCTCGAAAAAGACAAAAATAACTCGAAAATCATGCCTCATATATAACTAGCTAGGTCGTTGGACACAGGAATTGCTTATGACGGGACTGTCAGCCAAGTAGGATGCACAATTCCTGGACTTGTGCATATCACAAGGCTGACAATCCCGTCATAGCACATTCACATATATATTGTGCCACGACATTTCAATCATCGGCATATTCTCGAAAAAGACAAAAATAACTCGAAAAGCATGCCTCATATATAACTAGCTAGGTCGTTGGACACAGGAATTGCTTATGACGGGACTGTCAGCCAAGTAGGATGCACAATTCCTGGACTTGTGCATATCACAAGGCTGACAATCCCGTCATAGCACATTCACATATATATTGTGCCACGACATTTCAATCATCGGCATATTCTCGAAAAAGACAAAAATAACTCACACTTGTCGTCCGAGAACCAAAGAGTAAGCAAAAAAACCAAAGAGTAAGCAAAAAAACCAAAGAGTAAGCAAAAAAACCAAGCATTGATTGATATATAATAATAATAAGCAAAATAAGTAAGCGGTGATTCATAAACCTAATAAGATAAGTACACTTGTCGTCCACACACACACAAAGGTCATCTATAGTTTGCAACTACAACTAGGCCAACATCAAGCCTTCTGGCTCGGCTTAGGGAACGGGAGGACGCCCTGCCTCGTCATGAACTTCCTATAGTCACCCTGCATCTCTAGGCGATCTTCTATGTCACGGTTATTCGGGATATTTCCTCCGTAGAAGATCCCCCCCGAAGTCATGACATCACGAAAGATGATTGCCCCAAACTGCTGCTGGATGCGATACATCTCTTGTCTAATATCCGAATCATTGATCTTGGCCTTTGCTTCGGCCCACTGTTTGAGATGATCTGGCAGCGTAGAATTCTGCTGGTCAAGTAGGAACGCCCTCATGTGATGGAGTGCGTAGTAGGCTTCCTTCTTACTGTTTTCCGGCTGCTTCACGCAGGGGAACTCTGTTACGTGGTTGAAGACGTGCCTGCCGAACTTGACCTTCTTACGCACGAAGCTGGTGCCTTCCGTCGAGGCAAAGCCAGTGAGAGCATCATCCAGAACTTCCTTGATCTTGTCGTAGTTTTTCTTCTTTTCTAGACTCCCCGAGTCGAAATACGTGGCGTGGGAATGCTTCGGCGATAAGGAGATGAGCGTGCAATGTTCATCTCTGCGCAAAAAATTCAAATGGAATGTGTTGAAAAAAGAATGATGATGATCTAATAAAGCCAATCGACGGTGGCGACTGAATAACGACTTACTCGGGAAAGTAAGGCACGAGAATGTATTCCTTTGTCTTGTTCGCCACGAGGATTCTTTTTAGGTACGAGGCCACGATACGTCGTTCGGCGGGGGAACCCAAGCAGCCGTCACGCATGTAGTAGGGGTCCACTATAGCGATGCCCGGTGTGTTCTCTCTAATGATCTGCGTGGCCAGGCTGAGAGAAAAGAGACGGACCATGGTATAGTGCAGCGGGTATAGGTGGAACATATTGAAGATGTCCTCGAACCACAGGAAGAACAGATCCGCGGGGGCAGTGTCGACGAAGCCCAAGCCTGGTGGCACCTTAACCACGAATACCGGGTGCGAGGGATCTTTCTCCGATAGAAGGCGTCTCTCTATCGTCAGCACGCCGTCATGCACACTCTGCAGTTCCGAACTGGCGAGCTTCCGCAAATTCTTAGGTAGCATGGGCTCACCCGCCACATGAATCCTCCACATAATACCCTCGGGTCTTGGTGGCCCGTCCCGAAACCTGATCGGATTCGCAGTTGTTGACGCCACCGGCTGGCTCGAGCTGCTAGATTTTCTTTTCCTGCCCTTTTTTCCTTTTGGAGAGCGGGCAGGCACCGCAATCTGAGCACCGGCCGCCCTATGTAGTGTGTCAGGGCTTAGAATAAAGGGCCGGTTGGTTGTATCAGCTGGCTCTGTAAAGGCGCAAGCTGGAGGCGTCTCCTGAGAACCAAACAGACGCTTGGTGATAGTGGCTTTCTCTGTGGGGCCACCAGCTAGGTCTTCTTCGTTGCCAAACTGAGTGCTGAAGAAGTGATCATTCCAGTCTTCGAAGTCCTCGGCCGCCGGATCCTGCGCCATGTGCATATCATCAACATGATCATCCGACCCACCGCGTGGAGGTGACGGCGAGGGCGGTAAGGGGGCCTTGCCACCGCTTGTCGCTGGCACGACAGGCGGTGCTGTTGTCTGTGGCGTGATGGCCCCCGCCGTCCCCAAACGGATCATGCTCTTTGGCCATAGCATGAACAAGCCGAAGCAACTTCTGAGGACAGACGACTCTTCTTCATCCGCTCCTGGGGGTTGAATGGGAGGTTGCAGGTCGTCGCAGCCCCTTAGCACCCGACTAATTTTAACCCTGTGCACGCTATCTGGCATCGGCTTTGAGTGGAACGTGCGCTGCAAGGGTTGAACGATGGTACCCTTGGCAACATCCCTCAGCTCGTTGTTCACGTAGCATAAGAGAGTGCAAGGAACATCCGTCTACGGAAAACATGTACGGCGTCGTCAGAGCAAGACGCCACAAGAGTAATATATAGATGGCATGAAAGGCGGTAATTAAAGCAATTTGTTTACCGTGATGGCGTCGAGATCGGCTAATGTCGACGCACCGCATACGGCGACGGGCGTGCAAGAGACGGAAGGGCTGCTTGATGGCGCGGTGCTGGCCGCCGGTGTATTCTCCCTACCGACGGGTGCTTGGAGCTCCGGTGCCGCCGCGACGATGGCAGGGGGGGCACCAACATGTACTCCGGCGCCGCGGTGATGGCAGGGGGAGTCACCAACACTTGCGGCGCCGCGGTGCTAGCGGGCGGAGTCACGAACACGTAGTTCGCCTGATTCGTCGGCGCCGCGTTGTTCGAGTGGCTGCTGACCATGCTTGGAATCGGGCACGGCCCTACTCGACCACCCGCACTCCAGTTCGCTATTGACTCCACCAAGGTAGGCAGGAAGGACGTAAGGGTGATTGCCAGGTTGTCTTGGACGATCTGCGGGATCCGCGCCACTTGTGCCTTAAGTTCTTGAACCTCTCTGTTTTCCTCCTCGCTCCTTCCCGACGGCGCCACATGCGTCCTCGGCGGTGGACCAAAATGATCCACCCAATTCTTACCCCCGAGGCCGGCCAGACGGCCAGCCGACGACGGCTTCTTCGTAACCGGCTCTATTTTCTTGGCCCGGTTCATCGCCCTGTTAAAAGGGTTATCCCACCGGGTGGCCGCCGTCGACCCCTGGGATGAGGAACCCTGGGATCCATGACTAGCAACAATTTCCTCCTCCTGCAGAAGAAGTAACAGTGAATCATTTAGATCATCGATTAGATTGCAATCGTGTTGATCACCGGTAATTAGATTATACTTACCACAATTTCCTCGAATTCCTTCACCGCAGGATCCGCGGTGAGTTGTTTGGTTTTTGGGTCCACATGGTAACGGGCCCTGATGAAGTTTCGAACCTGCCCGGGTTCGAATTTAGCAAAGGGGTTTTCTATCCCCTTGGATCTATACTCTTCGTCCTCCTTATTCCATTTGGCCTCCGCGGTTCTGTATCCACCAGATCCGAGATGGTGATGACCTATATTCATCGCCTGCAGCACCTTTCCCCGATTACTATTGGCCAGGGCTCTTTCGGATTCACACCTCTCCTTGAACTCCCGGAATTGATCTTCGGTGATCTGCGGGTCAATCTTCTGGATCTCCTCGAGACTTTTGCCTTCTTTATAGATCTTCTTCTTTATCCGGGCTCTCCAGCTGGCCAGGGCGGTGCTCATCTTTGTGAGGGCTGATTTGTTTACTTCGTTCCCATGATAATTTGTGTTCTGATACTTAGCGGGGAACTTGTATCTGGCGTGCAGCTTCTCGAAGAGGAGTGTGCGCAAGTGGCCATTATCTTTATGCCGGCGATTCTCGGTGTTGATCGAGATGGTTGTCCGGGTGATCGCCGCCACTTGCCCACCGTACCCTTTGACGACAAGGACGGGCTCCAAAGGAACCCCTGATGGGCTCACTTCGGTAATTTCCTCCCTGACCGTGCCGACCGTGTTCGGGCGCCGGTCCTTCGGCTTCTTCTTCTTAGGAGGGTTGCTACCACTCCCTGTGCCCTCGCCGCCATCAGTGGTTTCATCGTCCGCCGTTCCTTCGGCTTCTTCCTCCGCGTCTTCCATCTCATCATCCTCGCTCTCCGAAGGATGGTATTCTTCATCGTCTTCTAGACGCTGGGCCGCCTCCCAGAATGTCAATTGTTTATTCGGAGGTCTGAGTTCTCCTTCAGCGCTGATGCGCTTAGAACATCCAGCCTCGTCGTTATCACACATCTTTGCACTAATAAAAAACAAATAATTGGTTAAATGCACGGAAAAATCCGGCATGACCTTTGCTAAGTTTCTTAAACTAGGAGTGCCCGATTTTTGCCAAAACGGAAGTTAATCAACATTCCGGCAAAAATCGGGACTCATTTCATACAAGAACCTGCATATATATGGCCAGCATAGCTAGCACACAATAAATGGCCATCATAGCCAGCACAACCAACATAAATGGCCCAGTATAGCCAGCATAACTGCACAACCAGCACACAATAAATCTGTTTCAGGAAAAAATGGAGCAACTAGAATAAATGGCCAACACACAAACAGTACATCAAGCATAAATGGCCAGGTTTCAGGTTTGGACTTAGCAGTTTCAGGTTTTAGGTTTGGACTTAGCAGTTTCAGGTTTGGACTTAGCAGTTTCAGGTTTCAGCAAGCATAAACAGTGTAAAAATGCAAAGACAAAAACTGTTCCCACCCAGAGAGAGGAGTTTCTGGAGCATAGTCCAGGTGATCCTTAGCTCCAGCCACTCAGATGTAACCCCAAGAAGCATATATATGCATGGACAGCAGCTTTGCACAATAGTATATAGCAATAAAAAAAGGGAACTGTTGTTCAGTAGAAAAAAAATTAGTTAACTTGACCTTTATTTCAGAGAAGTAGCACCACTACTCTAGTGCATATTCACTTTTCAACAACAGAACTTGCTGAAACCTGTACTTGCTGACTGTTTTCTGTGTGTGTGTGGAGTACCTTCAATTTTCTTGGGAGTGAATAGGCTATGGTTGCATGTTGTTAATGACTGAAAAATCAACTACTGTAGGTGCATAATACTCCCACAACAGTACCAGTTTTGCGTGGGAGTATATTCTGCTGCAAGCTAAAAATATATAACAAATATGAGCATGCACCGTTCTATTCCTGACTGTGGGAGACATGCTATACTATTTCAATCAAAAGATAATATGACGAGAGTTCTGACCAGCTTGTCAGCCTTCTCCTTGTTATGCTCTAGAACTAACCTGATTAAAATCACACAATATACTGCACTAACTGCAGTAACTGATTAAATGAATATTGACAGTAGCATTCCTTATATACTTCTCCATTTGAGTGGAAATTGAACAATAAAATTGAATTATTTTAATCAGAGTAGTAAAGAAAATCCTCAAATAAGAAAGCCCTTGAATTATTCTAGAAAAAGTAAATCATCAAACAAGAAAGCTTATCTACCATGAACATTCAGTGAACATTACTCATGTCAGTAGCAGTGAACGCTGATGGAGTAATTGCTTAGAGTAATTAGTGAATATTGTTGAGTGAACAATATTCAGTACTAAGAACAATAAGAAAAACAACACTCTTGTTAGATGTGCTTTCAGACATCTTCTTAGTAGGCAACCTGTCACTGTATTCACAGACCTGGAAACTATTCAAAGAGAAACTAGAGTGATCAAGGTACAGCAGTACACTTGTGTAACCTGAAGGTTACACACGCTTGCTCCTACACCTCTTTTAGTACTTGTCCACTAAAGTAAATCTTGACATTAAGGCATTTCAACTTTATTAAACTTCATACTTAGCAAGAACTTCATGAAACTTCAGATTGTTTAGAATGACATTCAATATGACAATGTCAAACTGTACTTTTAATTGATGATTGTGTGTTATTTCAGTTTCTTCCATATCATAATATCCCTCCCAAAATAACTATGACTTCACGAATTAACACATAGTATTAAACAGGGAATCAACTCCAATGCAAGCCACCATGTTCTGTGTGTCAAAAATGATTGCAATAGGCTTAGTTTAAACCAACAAGACAAAAATTTTCAGAAAATCTGAACATTTCCTACTCTGAATCCTAAGAACCCTAACTTTGAACCCTTACTCTGAATCCTACTCTGAATCCCCTAAGTGAATGGATGCAACGAGAGGGGAGAGAGGGGGAGAGGGGAGAGGGTGATTCTCACCTCCGAGACAAGGACGACGGCGAGCACGCGGACGATGAGGGCCTTCTCCTTCACGGACTGCGCGGCGACTGCGACCTCCTCCTCCACGAAACGAGCGCGACCCCCTCCTCTTGGCGTGGCGACTGCGACCTCCTCCTCCTGGACTGCGACCTCCTCCTGGGCACGGGCCTGCTCCTCCACGGCAGCGCGGCGACTGCGACCTCCTCCTCCACGAAACGAGCGCGACCCCCTCCTCTTGCAGTGGCGACTGCGACCTCCTCCTCCTGGACTGCGACCTCCTCCTGGGCACGGGCCTGCTCCTCCACGGCAGCGCGGCGGTGGCGGTGGCGGCGGTGGCGGTGGTGGTGTCTGTGAGATGCAGCCGTGCGTGCAGTGTGGTGTCTGTGAGATGCAGATCGAGCGGCGCAGTTGACTAGTCCAACCCACACCCGTAGCGCACTTGGCCAGGGTGCGCTACGCGTGTGTGGGTTGGACTACCAGATAAGAGGGCGGCCATCCCTTCTGTTAGCACTAGTACTGTCATAGCCCACTGGTTCTGCCCCTTATTCTAAACTATGAGCACCAAGGTTCGAATCCTGGTGCTCCACTTTTTTATTTTTATTTTAAAAATACTTTTAAATGTACCAAAAAATGTCCAAAAGTGGTGATTTATGCCATACAAGTTTTGTTTTGTTTTTAAAATACTTTTAAATATTCCAAAAATGCAAAAAGTAGTGATATATGTCATAAAAGTGTTACAAATATGATTCAAAGTATAACTAAATTTCATAATAATTTGTCCATGAATATTACAATCTTTTTCGACCACGCGTTTACAATATTTTTTGAGCTAGCGTTTTACAATCTTTTTTCCCTTCTTTGTCGCGGTTGAATAATTTAGCCCCGGCACTTTAATGTTTCTTCTTTCGAACGGGCTACCTTTTTTGGGTAGGGTTGTCCTTTTTCTTCTTGTGATGTATGTTGCTGCATCGTAGTCGTCGTCATCTTCAATCTTTGGATCGCCGTACTGGTCGAAGTCTTGCTCATTGGCGACTCCATCCATTCCGATGATGTTCCTTTTTCCTCTCCTCACGACAACACGGCTAGGCTTTGTCGGGTCGGTAATGAAAAAACATTGGTCCACTTTGGTAGCCAGTACCCACGGTTCATTTTTCGCGGCCACGTTTGCACCGGCGGCCTTGGATTTGGCTGCTTCGGGTATAACCATGGTTGTGAAATACCGGTCTTCTCTTTCGACGTTCTTTGCCCATCTGACACGGAACATCGGCACCTTTTCTCCACAGTAGTCGAGCTCCCAGATCTCCTCGATTCTTCCGTAGAATCTTTCCTTCACGTTGTCATCGGTGTAGAATTCCGACGTTACGCCTGAGTTCTGATAATCACACTTGTTGTCCTTTTCCTCCGTGTAGAATGTGTAGCCGTTGATATCATACGCCTGATAGGTCACCAGGTTTTGCATCGGTCCCTGCGACAAGGTGAATATGATCTTTTCCGTGTCAGAAGAATGCGAGCGCGGGGGATTATCAAGGAGCGTCTGCCTAAACCAACGCGTGAAATCTGAGTTGTGCTCTTTGATTATTTCTCCCTGCGTCCTCTGTATGCCCCGGTCACTGTACTTCTTCTCGATTAACCTTTTGTGCTTCTGTACCCAAGGATCGACCAGTTCTAAATGCTGTAGCGCGACGAGGTTTGCTCGATCAAAGTCTGCGCGTCGAAAATCGAAGTCTGCATGCAGTATGCGACGACCCTCTCGGTGACCAGATCCGTCGAGCTTGCCAAGGTGTCTGTTGACGGGAAGACCGACAGGGTTCTCGATGTCTAGATAATTCGTGCAGAAAGAGATGCACTCTTCGGCCAGAAAGCCCTTGGCTATGCTTCCATCTGGACGGGACCTGTTGCGAACGTATCCTTTGATGTGTCCGTTCATCCTTTCGAACGCCATCATGCTGCGGAGAAACATCGGCCCGAGTTGTACGATGTCCTCCACGACATGGACCAGCAGATGCACCATAATGTCGAAGAATGCGGGTGGGAAGTAGACCTCAAGCTCACATAGTACCACCACGATCTCCTCCTGTAGCCTTCCGAGCTGATTCAAGCCAATCGACTTCCTAGAGATGACGTCGAAAAACTTGCATAGGCCAAATAACATTTCACGGACGTGCTCGTCCATTATCCCTCTTAGTGCGACCGGACGTACCTGCGTCATTAGCACGGCACAGTCGTGAGACTTCATGCCACTGAACCTCTGCTTCGCCTCGTCTAGGTATCTGCTTATCTTGCCCGCGTAGCCGTAAGGAAATTTGACTCCTAGAAGGCACTTGAAAAACTGTTTGATCTCATCCTGGCTTAGAGTGAAGCAAGAAGGAGGGCAGTAATATTCGTTCTTCTTGAACTTTTTACCCTTCCGACGACCTTGTGTCGTCTCCGACTCATGATCATCGTCATCTTCCTGATCATCAGGAGTAGTGCGTCCTCCGTGAAGCTCCTTCCAGATACCCAAGCATATCAGGTCGTGCCTTGCTTTCGGACCATCTTTCGTCCTATCTGGCATGTTGATTATGGTGGCGACCAGACTCTCGCACACGTTTTTCGTGATATGCATGATGTCGAGGCTATGAGGCGTGCGGAGAAACTTCCAGTATGGCAACTCCCAGAAAACAGACCTTGTTTTCCATACCTTCATCAGCGACTTGTCTTGTTGCTGCCTCTTTCGCTTCTTTCCAGGCTTAGGACAATCTTTCCAGTTTTTCAGCAACTCTTCCACTTCTTCGCTGCTCCTACGCTCTGGGATTCCTCGGGTCTCTGATTTGCCATCGAACAGGTCTCCACGTTTTCTCCATGGATCATTCTTGCCGAGCCACCTCCGGTGCGCCATGAACACGGTTTTCGATGACCCTGGATCTTTCTCTAGTTGGAGATAGCTTGTGTTATCCATGCACCTAACGCATGCGTGGAATCCTTGGATAACCTGCCCCGAGATATACCCGCAACCTGGATAGTCTTGCACCGTAGTGACCAACGCGGCTCTCATAGTGAAATAATCTTGTGCGACGGCGTCGTAAGTATTGGCTCCAGATTCCCATAACGTGGCTAGCTCCTCTTTCAACAGCCCGAGATACAGATTGATGTCGGTACCAGGTTGTTTCGGCCCTTGAATTAGCATACTCATTTGTATGTAATTCTTCTTCATGCACAACCATGGAGGGAGGTTGTACATCCATACAAACACAGGCCAAGTGCTGTGCGTGCTGCTCTGGCTACCGAACGGATTGAGTCCATCGGTGCTCGCACCAAGCCTGATGTTCCTCGAATCTCCACCGAATTCTGGGAATTCGAGGTCCAATGCTTTCCACTGGCTAGCATCTGAAGGGTGCGTCAGCAGCTCATCCTTTTCGGGGTCATCATCATCTCCTGGCTTCTTCCTTTCCGCATGCCATCGCATGAGCTTCGCTTCCTTAGGGTCCGCGAAATAGCGCTGCAGACGAGGGGTGATAGGAAAGTACCATACCACTTTTCGAGGTGCTTTCTTCCCTTTCTTGTATCGACTCACGCCGCACACCGGACATGTGGTTTTCTCCGCGTCCTCGCCCCGATAAATGATGCAATCGTTGATGCATACATGATATCTAACGTGCGGTAGATCGAGAGGACAGACGATTTTCTTGGCATCCTCGATACTAGTTGGACATGTGTTCCCCTCCGGGAGACGATCGTGCCAGAATGCCATCATATCGTCGAAGCTTGCGTCGCTCAATTTGTGCTTTGCCTTCATCTCCATAGCCTTGAGCGTTACATTCAACCGGGTATCATCGGGCCTGCATCCTTCATACAATGGAGTAACCGCGTCTTTCTCAAGTTGCGCAAGCTTGGCTTTCTCTCTAGCGGCAGCCCTGGCGTTACTCGTCTGCTTGAGAAGCAGCTCTTGCACATAAGGGTCCCGCACCCAGCCTGACGTTGTTCCATCGTCGTCTGCTCCTCCGCCATCTAGATCATCATCATCCCGGTCTGCTTCCGTACCTTCACCATCTCCAGGAGCCTCTTCATCATCTCGCCCGTTCTCGCCGTGATGATGATCACCGTCTCCATCATCTACGCCATCGCTTATCCAACGAGTGTATCCATCCATGAAACCATGGCGGAGCAGGTGCGCCTGCAGATTCCCGGAATCTGGGTCGATCACCCAGTTGAGTTTGCATCTTCTGCACGGACATCTTATATCTGTCTTGTTATTTCGTATCATGTCGGCCGTCGCACATTTCAAAAATCTAGCCACAATGCCTTCGCTCATTATGCGGACCATTTTTGCCTGCACGATGTACACGGTACAATTTTGAAGTCTATTAGAACCACATAATGAATGCATGCATGCAATGGTCGATAGAAAATTTCGGCATGACCTATCCTAAAATTAGGACCTTTGCGAAATGCCAAAGTCTTGCCAAAATGGAAATGAATCAACATTTTGGCAAAACAATGGCAACTTGTTCACATACAAACACAAGAGAGAGAGACCGATCCATACACACATGAACATATCATTATCCTCTCCATACACACATGCATGAGCATCATCGATACTCTCCATATACACACACATATGACCATCGATCCTAGCTCTCCACACATACACACATCATGACATGAGCATCGATCATCTACATACATATGAGCACATGCATCATCCATATACACATGAACACATCCTTACATGGACAACTTACCGAGATGAGAGACCGATCGCGAGAAAGATGGAAAGGAGAGGTGCGCGCGTCGACCGGGAGACGGATAGATGAGAGACCGGAGACCTCCTCTATTACTTATGTAACATCCAAAGCAAGTTTTACATGCTAAAAATGGTGAATGTGTGGAGAAATTGAGGTGGGAAGGAGAAGATCCCGACTAGATCTAAGGAGGAAGAAGAAGGGCAAAGTGAAGTGTGGGGTGGTGTGGATGTGGTCACACATGTGCACATAAAGTGCTGTCTTAAAAAAATCGACACATCCGTGGCGCACACGGCAAGAGTGCGCCACAGGGAGTACAAACTTCTGTGGCGCACTAGGCAGAGTGCGCCACAGATGCTCCTAGTCCCTGTGGCGCACTAGGCGGAGTGCGCCACAGAAGTTAGTGGCCGTCTCAGAGCAGAGGTGGGCATGCGCTCAGTCGTAGCGCACCATGCACACGTGCGCCACAGATGACCCTAACAACCGTGGCGCACGTGTGCATGGTGCGCTACAGAAGTTTGGCGTGTGGCCAACAGGGCCCTGGCCCACACATATCTGTGGCGCACTAGGGTCATGTGCGCCACGGATGTTCTAGTTATTAGTAGGGCACTGCCCACAGGTGAGCCACGCCTGTTTTAGCCGTGGGGCACTTCAACCATGTGAGCCACGGATGTGCTGATTACCTATAGCCGTTTTCCTAGTAGTGCGAGTCGTAGATCACAGGTGGATGGGACCGTCACGATCGCACAATCAGCGTCCCCAATTCCCACAGACGGCGCCAATTGACGATGTATGATCTCATCAATGTCCATTGTTATGGACTTGGGTTTTGGAGAAGATGGGGATGCTGGAGATCGTGAAACGGTTATCAAACAAGCAACACGGGGACACAAGGTTTACCCAGGTTCAGGCCCCCGGAGGGAAAACCCTACTCCTGCTTGTCTGCTCTTGATTATGGCGGAACCGAAGGTTACAGGGGTGCATAGATTAGATCTGGCGTGGAGGTGTGTATGCGGAAGTATGAGTCGAGATCTAGGTCGTAAGAGAGCTCTAGATCTGTAGATCTGTTGTGGTCTAGTCTATCGGGGGTTATGGCGTCCGCCCTCCTCGTTGGATCCTCCTAGCCTTTATATATGGGGAGGCTAGGTCTCAGATGCCAATACGAGTAGGTTACAAGTTGTATTCAAACTCTAGTCTTGAGGTTTCCTTGTCTTGTGCGCTTGGGAGTCCGTGTTCATATTGGCTTCATAGCAGCCAAAACATCATAGGCGTCATTGACCCTGGTAGATCGTCGAGTGGGCCTTCCGTCGGGTTGGACCAGGTATGCTGAAGTAATGTACCCGTAGGGTATAACCATGTCACCTACATATCCGCCACCACCGTCATCCCTAGATCGGGGGGGGGGGGTCTGAAGTTCTTCCCGTCACCTTGCCGGAGGGGAAATCATCCCGGAGGTCTTCTTCCGGTATGAAGCGTGAGTAGTTCCACCTTGGACTATGGGTCCATGTAGTAGCTAGATGGTTGTATCTCCTCCTTGTGCTTTCATGTATAGATCTTGTGAGCTCCGTTCATGATCAAGATCTAATCTATTTGTAATCATGCATGTTGTGTTTGAGGGGATCCGAAGGATATTGAGATTACTATGTCACATTGATTAATGGTTTTGTCTATTTAATTCTATCATGTCTGTGTTGTTTGTGATCTTGCATGCTCTCCGTTGTTAGTAGCTATCTTGGCCAAGTAGTTGCTAGTGACTCCAAGAGGGGGTATTTATGCTCGATAGTGGGTTCATGCCTCTAGTTTTCAAGGGAAGTGACAAAAATCTCTTCGGTTGTAAATGTGTTGTTGCTACTAGGGAGAAAACAATGGTCTCTTGTTCATGGAACCTGTGGACTGTTTACCTTACACACTTTGCTTAAAACAATTGTCCATTTCTTGTAACTTATAGAGGGGGTTCGGATGATAACCTGAAGGTGGACTTCTAGTTATAGATGAAGTTGGATGGCGGTCTATGTATCTTGTTGTATTGCCCAATCGAATCTCATAGGATCTTTATGACTAGAAATTGCATTGTTATGCCTTGAACAGTTCCTATCAATTGCCCTGCTGTAATTTGTTTACCCTTCATGCCATGTTGTTTATCTAAGGAGAGCACCTCTAGTGAACTATGGACCCCAGTCCAATCTTTACCATTGATACATCTTCCACTGTTACTTGTTTACTTGCTGCAAACCACCATTAACTTTCACACCATACGTTTAATCCTTTGTTACAACAAACCGGTGATCTTGACAACCTCACTGATTCGTTGGGGCAAAGTCTTGAGTTTGTGTTGTGCAGGTTTCCACGTTGCTTCCAACATGTCAACACCCGGATTTTTCAATCCTAGATGCCTGTTATGCCATACATCGCAATCCCAGGATTACCATTTTTGCGAGACATAACAGAATTGGATACCATAGTACTTCATCCATTACAACGATACATAAGTTCTTACACAAATAGGGATCTCATGATCCAGTCCTTAATACAACATCAAGCAGCGGAATACGGCATAATAACGGTAGCGTAGGCGAGGCTCCATCTTCGGGGTCACAGGCAATGCTGACGATGGGAGATGATCCTAGTTGTCGTAACCGTCCTGGGGTCCATCCTCCAGGTACTCCTCTTCATAGTCTGGCCATGGGAATAGCCAGGGACAAAGCCATGAGTACTCTTTAAGTACTCGCAAACTAATACTAACAAGAAAGAGGGGTTTTTGGATAATAGGACACTAGGCTCTAGGGTTGTTTTGCAAAAGCCAGATTTATACTACTAAGTTCCAAAGCTGGTCACAATTTTATAACTCCTAAGTGGGATCTTGTATTTCCAGTCACAACTCTATTGTGGTCAAGTCAAAGTCTCAGGTCGTTCATAAGTCATTTTGAAAAGTCTGACGGGGGAACAGTATGGCCACTCCAACTGTCCATAACCGCGGACGCGGCTATTCGAATAGTTTGACACTCTGCAGAGATTGTACACTTTCACCACAACATTCGATACATCCGTCAGGAACAAATCCTGAATTCACCATACTCAGTATGCGGATAATCAATCCTAACCTTCCATTTACACTCCCTAGTATAAGCACCTCTCCTGTGAGTTTGGCCTCCCAACCATGACCACTGTCATCTTGGGTACTGCACAGGTGGACAATCTTCACAAGGTAGCCTCAGCTCAGACCTTGGCCGTGAGGGAACTAATACTAAGGTATATAAGTTTCCAGTCAAGCCCTACCCAATATTTGGGTATTGTGGTTGTACGATAAAATTGGAATGGTATCGCATCCAGACAACCATCAGTTTTATAAAGGGCTAAGGCTCATGCCTCAACATTTTCATCACCAAAATCATCAAGTGTTTGGAAACACATGTCCAAAACATTTCAATAGAATAATCCATCATTCCAAGGTTTTCATAACCATTTTTCCACCAAGTATTCCCATCTAAAGTTGATCAAGTTTTATGCTTAGCACTAGCATCTACAGGTGGGGTAGTACTAATAGAGGGGTGGTAACTAGTGTAGTTGCAACTAAGTCCAACCTTATATCATAAGCTGATATCAAGGTTTCTAGCTTAGGCCAAATTTTAATGTTCTTTATGCAACCTTCAGCACAACTGTCTAGTCTCTACCAAACTTCTTGGGTAGCCTCTAAGTAAACTTTGATAAGGAAATAGAGTAAAAAGCTTGCCATAAAACTAGGATTGGTTTAGCAAGTGGGTATGGTTACATACGCTTAGGGCATATAGTAATCATGTCACAAGCATGGGTTGTTGCAACAATAGGGTATCTTGCAAGTGTTAGCTTGCATCAATATCAGTATAAGCTTGCATAGTTACTAGCTTGCTCAATCAACTAGTAGTATTAGGCTTGCCTTGTGCAGAGCAGTGGTTGAAGTTCTCCTCGGCTTCCTCTTCGTAGTATCCTCCTTCTTCTTCGTAGCCTTGGTCGGTACTAGCGTCTATGAATAAATACGAGGTACACAATCACAAAACAATACTTAACTACTTGCAATCATCACACACAAGGGTCCTATAGATGATCTAGCATCATCTCTAACCTTACAAGGTTAAGGATTGGTTTAAGTCTTCTTATTTTAGAAAAAGTAATTTCTACTCATTGAAGAACTACTTAAGATTTAATATTCTCCAAACTAAACATGGGATCATGTTGACACATGTCATCACCACATGTTGTAGTCTATGTGAATGTGATTTAAAGTGGTGTCACAATTTAACAAGGTTTTACCCTTTTATTTTAATTAATTAAAGTGGCTAGAAATGCTTATGAAGCATTCCTTTATTCCTTGAACATTATTTCTGCAAGTAACCTATATATATTTTTATATATTCTGAAAGGTATGGTTGAAAGTGATTTTTGAGAGTTGGAATCAACTCAAAAGCTATTGTAGTTTAAATTTGAAAAATGTTTGAATGCAGAAAAGCTTCTGCCTTGTCATTTTTGTTAAGGGTGATCTACAAATCAAAATGACTTGAATCCAACGGGCTTGGATTAAGCATTCACAGACCTTTCCAACAAAATTGATTCATCTAATTTGGTGCACTAAATTGATCTGGGTTGATTTTTGAAGTTGGGTACTGAAGTGTGTTTGAATTTAAAAAGAAAAAGTTTAATTTGAAATGCTGGGCTGCGCGGGAAATTCTAACGGGCCGGCCTGCTAAGCGCAGTGCTCCCGCGGGCTGCTTAAGTGGGTGTCCCCACTCGTCAGTGACACGGGGCTGGGCGAAGCGGTATGGGGCAACGTGGTTCATTAGATCTGGTTCTAATCCAACGGTTGAGGGTCATCGTCGACGCGAGACAGCTCCGGCGAGAACGAAACCTAGCGCGGCCAGTGAGGGGTGCTGGGGGCTCACCGGGGTACGGGCGAGGGTCGACGATGCGGGCGAACGACGAAGTCGACGACGGCGAACCTCCTGGTACCGGTGGCTTCTCCTGGGGCGGCTCCAATCGCTGGCTCCTTTCTTCTCCGGTAGCGGCAGGCTCCGGTGAAATTCCGGCAGGGTGGTGCTCGCCTTGCTCTGAGAATGGTGTGGCACGATCAGTGAGGAGAGGGGAGTGAGATGGTGTGAAGAAATCGTGCGGGGGTGGCCTCTATTTATAGTCGAGCGAGGGGACCGTCGGGGCGCAAGGTGAGCTCGTCGGAGGCGATGTTACGGGCAGCTAATGGCATGGGCAAGGGTAGGGGACGGTGCTGTGTCTCCTGGCGATGCTCAACGGCATGGTCGCGAGTGATGGGGCAGTGTGGTTTGGTCTGGAACGGGCGGTGCTCTGCGCGGCAGAGGCGGCGTTCTCGACGGCGGGCGGTGGCTGTATGGCGCGGGGCGTTAAACGGGGATGTCTGGCGGTCTCCTGGGTCGGTGGTGATCGTGTGTGCGCGCGGTGAGGGCGGCGCGCGGTCTGTGGGTGGTGGTCGAGGGTGGCGCTGTGGCGCACGCTCGGCATGGTCTGGGCGTGTCTTGCGCGCGTGGTCCAGGGCTTGGCAACACTTGATCATTGAGCTGAGCTCCGAAGAACTCGGGATGCGGGCGCTCCAAAAGTTCCGAAAGCTGATCCAGATCCCTCTCAAAGATAAGGTCTCCTCCATTTCCGAGTTGGTAAAACTTGCTGTACTTCACGTCCATCTATAAAAATAGAGGAGGAGTAGTTTAGCAAAGTGATCAAGTGTGTCAAAATTTTATATATTTTGCAAGAGTTTTTGAGGTACATGAGGTTTATTAAAGAATTTAAGAGGTAAGAATGAGAATAAGTTTTTGTAAATAGTTTTGTTTTTGAGTATTGAAACTAAGTTTTTGGTTTAGCGTCCAATCTAACTAGGGTCTCCTATGGTCAGGATGGCTCTGATACCAACTTGTCAACACCCGGATTTTTCAATCCTAGATGCCTGTTATGCCATACATCGCAATCCCAGGATTACCATTTTTGCGAGACATAACAGAATTGGATACCATAGTACTTCATCCATTACAACGATACATAAGTTCTTACACAAATAGGGATCTCATGATCCAGTTCTTAATACAACATCAAGCAGCGGAATACGGCATAATAACGGTAGCGTAGGCGAGGCTCCATCTTCGGGGTCACAGGCAATGCTGACGATGGGAGATGATCCTAGTTGTCGTAACCGTCCTGGGGTCCATCCTCCAGGTACTCCTCTTCATAGTCTGGCCATGGGAATAGCCAGGGACAAAGCCATGAGTACTCTTTAAGTACTCGCAAACTAATACTAACAAGAAAGAGGGGTTTTTGGATAATAGGACACTAGGCTCTAGGGTTGTTTTGCAAAAGCCAGATTTATACTACTAAGTTCCAAAGCTGGTCACAATTTTATAACTCCTAAGTGGGATCTTGTATTTCCAGTCACAACTCTATTGTGGTCAAGTCAAAGTCTCAGGTCGTTCATAAGTCATTTTGAAAAGTCTGACGGGGAACAGTATGGCCACTCCAACTGTCCATAACCGCGGACGCGGCTATTCGAATAGTTTGACACTCTGCAGAGATTGTACACTTTCACCACAACATTCGATACATCCGTCAGGAACAAATCCTGAATTCACCATACTCAGTATGCGGATAATCAATCCTAACCTTCCATTTACACTCCCTAGTATAAGCACCTCTCCTGTGAGTTTGGCCTCCCAACCATGACCACTGTCATCTTGGGTACTGCACAGGTGGACAATCTTCACAAGGTAGCCTCAGCTCAGACCTTGGCCGTGAGGGAACTAATACTAAGGTATATAAGTTTCCAGTCAAGCCCTACCCAATATTCGGGTATTGTGGTTGTACGATAAAATTGGAATGGTATCGCATCCAGACAACCATCAGTTTTATAAAGGGCTAAGGCTCATGCCTCAACATTTTCATCACCAAAATCATCAAGTGTTTGGAAACACATGTCCAAAACATTTCAATAGAATGATCCATCATTCCAAGGTTTTCATAACCATTTTTCCACCAAGTATTCCCATCTAAAGTTGATCAAGTTTTATGCTTAGCACTAGCATCTACAGGTGGGGTAGTACTAATAGAGGGGTGGTAACTAGTGTAGTTGCAACTAAGTCCAACCTTATATCATAAGCTGATATCAAGGTTTCTAGCTTAGGCCAAATTTTAATGTTCTTTATGCAACCTTCAGCACAACTGTCTAGTCTCTACCAAACTTCTTGGGTAGCCTCTAAGTAAACTTTGATAAGGAAATAGAGTAAAAAGCTTGCCATAAAACTAGGATTGGTTTAGCAAGTGGTATGGTTACATACGCTTAGGGCATATAGTAATCATGTCACAAGCATGGGTTGTGGCAACAATAGGGTATCTTGCAAGTGTTAGCTTGCATCAATATCAGTATAACCTTGCATAGTTACTAGCTTGCTCAATCAACTAGTAGTATTAGGCTTGCCTTGTGCAGAGCAGTGGTTGAAGTTCTCCTCGGCTTCCTCTTCGTAGTATCCTCCTCTTCTTCGTAGCCTTGGTCGGTACTAGCGTCTATGAATAAATACGAGGTACACAATCACCAAACAATACTTAACTACTTGCAATCATCACACACAAGGGTCCTATAGATGATCTAGCATCATCTCTAACCTTACAAGGTTAAGGATTGGTTTAAGTCTTCTTATTTTAGAAAAAGTAATTTCTACTCATTGAAGAACTACTTAAGATTTAATATTCTCCAAACTAAACATGGGATCATGTTGACACATGTCATCACCACATGTTGTAGTCCATGGGAATGTGATTTAAAGTGGTGTCACAATTTAACAAGGTTTTACCCTTTTATTTTAATTAATTAAAGTGGCTAGAAATGCTTATGAAGCATTCCTTTATTCCTTGAACATTATTTCTGCAAGTAACCTATATATATTTTTATATATTATGAAAGGTATGGTTGAAAGTGATTTTTGAGAGTTGGAATCAACTCAAAAGCTATTGTAGTTTAAATTTGAAAAATGTTTGAATGCAGAAAAGCTTCTGCCTTGTCATTTTTGCTAAGGGTGATCTACAAATCCAAATGACTTGAATCCAACGGGCTTGGATTAAGCATTCACAGACCTTTCCAACAAAATTGGTTTCATCTAATTTGGTGCACTAAATTTATCTGGGTTGATTTTTGAAGTTGGGTACTGAACTGTGTTTGAATTTAAAAAGAAAAAGTTTAATTTGAAATGCTGGGCTGCGCGGGAAATTCTAACGGGCCGGCCTGCTAAGCGCAGTGCTCCCGCGGGCTGCTTAAGTGGGTGTCCCCACTCGTCAGTGACACGGGGCTGGGCGAAGCGGTATGGGGCAACGTGGTTCGTTAGATCTGGTTCTAATCCAACGGCTGAGGGTCATCGTCGACGCGAGACAGCTCCGGCGAGAACGAAACCTAGCGCGGCCAGTGAGGGGTGCTGGGGGCTCACCGGGGTACGGGCGAGGGTCGGCGATGCGGGCGAACGACGAAGTCGACGACGGCGAACCTCCTGGTACCGGTGGCTTCTCCTGGGGCGGCTCCAATCGCTGGCTCCTTTCTTCTCCGGCAGCGGCAGGCTCCGGTGAAATTCCGGCAGGGTGGTGCTCGCCTTGCTCTGAGAATGGTGTGGCACGATCAGTGAGGAGAGGGGAGTGAGATGGTGTGAAGAAATCGTGCGGGGGTGGCCTCTATTTATAGTCGAGCGAGGGGACCGTCGGGGCGCAAGGTGAGCTCGTCGGAGGCGATGTTACAGGCAGCTAATGGCATGGGCAAGGGTAGGGGACGGTGCTGTGTCTCCTGGCGATGCTCAACGGCATGGTCGCGAGTGATGGGGCGGTGTGGTTTGGTCTGGAACGGGTGGTGCTCTGCGCGGCAGAGGCGGCGTTCTCGACGGCGGGCGGTGGCTGTATGGCGCAGGGCGTTAAACGGGGATGTCTGGCGGTCTCCTGGGTCGGTGGTGATCGTGTGTGCGCGCGGTGAGGGCGGCGCGCGGTCTGTGGGTGGTGGTCGAGGGTGGCGCTCTGGCGCACGCTCGGCATGGTCTGGGCGTGTCTTGCGCGCGCGTGGTCCAGGGCTTGGCAACGCTCGCGGCTGGGACAGGCAGTGGCGGTGGACGGTGGGCTGCCTCCCAGACATGCTGGCTAGGCTTGCTGCTGCTCATAGCTTGCTGTCCACTTTGGGGTGACATGGGGTTGCTCGGCTGTTCACCATTAATGGGAATGGCAAGCTCACAGGGTGCTAGTGTTGGGCTAATCTTTCTAGATGATCTACTGAGGTGTGTGAGAGCTGACTAGGGAACAAGTTAGGCAAGAATCACTGCACACTATAGTGTTTTGTGTTTTGTTTGATTTGTGTCTGCAACCTGTTTGATGAAATGGCCGCATGAAATCAAGTTTTGAATTTTGAAATGATTTTTGGTGGGTTTGCTAGGTTGGTTCTGGTGAGTCTGCAGATGCTTGGGTTTTGAAAATTGAGCTTGTTTAAGTGGTTTTGAAAAAGTGGGATCTTCCCATATGAAGAAGATTCAATTTTGAGTTGTCATTTAAACTATGCATTTGAAAGTTTCTGGATGATCCCAAGGTGGGCCTTGATACTTTGTTATGAGTACATTCAAGGGGTGCAAAGATCCAGAAAAGTTTCTGTTAGGTTTTGAAAGTTTGAGACAGCTAAAGTAGGCATGGGAGTTAAATTGGTCAAAATGACCATTCACTTAATATATTGGTTTTGACTTATTTTCCTTTAGGAAAAGTGTGGGGAATGTTTTAGATGATGTTCTTTTCACCTAAGAAACATTTTACAAGCAATGGATCACACAAACAAAGTGGTTTTAAAGAATTTCAAATTCATGCATACACATAGACATGCTTTCATGAATTGATTTAGAAAAGTTTTTGTTAACCCTAAACTTTAGGATTAGTGTTTTGTTGATCTAAGTTTGATATTTTTGGGATGTTACAAACCTTCCCCCTTAAACAAAATCTCGTCCGAGATTTGAAAAAGGACGAAAAGATTACCTAGGATTTGAAGAGATCTGGAAACTCCGTCCTGATGTGATCTTCGCGTTCCCAGGTAGCTTCCTCTTCTGTGTGGTTGCTCCACTGAATCTTGAGAAACTTGATGCTTCGGGTTCTGGTCGTTCGAAAAGCTTCTTCCAATATACGGATGGGTACTTCAGGATAGGTCAGGTCATCATTGATCTCTATGGTCCTATGATCGATATTCTTGAACACTTCGGTCTTCTCGGGGACTTCGAGACATTTGCGAAGTAACGAGATATGGAACACATTGTGCACTGCTGACATCTCTTCTGGTAGCTCGAGTTGATACGATACTTCTCCTCGACGGTTCAAGATTTTGAAAGGTCCGATATATCTGGGGGCTAACTTTCCTTTGAGTTGGAAACGTTGCATTCCCTTCAATGGTGACACTTTCAGGTAAACAAAGTCTGCAATGTTAAAGGCGAGGTCTCGACGTCTCTTGTCGGCGTAACTCTTTTGTCGGGATTGGGCTGTCTTGAGATGCTCTCGAATCTTGTGAACCTTCTCTTCTGCTTCTCGTAGGATGTCGGGTCCGAAAATTTGACTCTCTCCTACTTCCGACCAGTTCAAAGGGGTGCGGCACTTCCTTCCGTACATGAATTCAAATGGGGCCATTTGCAAACTGGCTTGGTAACTATTGTTGTAGGAAAATTCTGCAAACGGTAGACAGTCTTCCCACTTGGATCCATACTCTAGCACACATGCTCTAAGCATATCTTCGAGTATTTGGTTTACTCGCTCTGTTTGTCCATCGGTCTGAGGGTGATACGCGGTACTGAAATCTAGGCGGGTTCCTAAACCTTCCTGGACCTTCTTCCAGAATCTCGAGGTATTCCTCGATCCGATACGATATTCTTGGGGACTCCGTGCAAACTAACGATCCTAGCGATATACAACTCTGCTAGCTTCGAACTCTGATAGGTGGTTTTAACGGGCAAGAAATGGGCGACTTTGGACAATCTGTCCACTATGACCCAAATAGAGTCATTTCCCCTACTAGAAGTAGGTAGTCCAGTGATAAAGTCCATTCCTACAGAATCCCATTTCCATTCCGGAATTTGCAAAGGTTGCAACAATCCAGCGGGTCTTTGATGTCCTGCCTTGACTCGCTGACATATATCACACTTGGCGATATAGCTTCCGATTTCTCTCTTCATCTTATGCCACCAAAATTGCTCTTTCAAATCTTGATACATCTTAGTTCCTCCTGGATGGATAGAATAATGAGTATCATGGGCCTCCTTCAAGATAACTTCTTTTAACTCAGAATCTGCTGGTACACAAAGGCGTCCTTTGTACCACAAAACTCCTTCTTCGTCCTCGGTGAATCCGGGTACTTTGCCTGTACCGATACGACGTTTAATTCCGTCGATACTAGCATTTCCTTTCTGCGCCTCTTTAACCTGACTGATCAAAGTGGGCTGAAGTTCTATGCTAGCCAAAAATCCTTCACTTACTAATTCTAGTCGAAAATCTTCCATCTCCTTGTGCAAACTTGGTTGCTCCTTCAAAATCATGGAGTTCAAGCGGCACGGCAATCTGCTAAGGGCATCGGCTACTACGTTGGCTTTTCCAGGGTGATAATGAATGTCCAGGTCGTAATCCTTGATTAGCTCAATCCATCTTCTCTGCCTCATATTCAGCTCCTTCTGAGTGAATATATACTTTAGGCTCTTGTGATCCGAATAAATCTCACAACGGTTCCCATAAGGTAATGTCTCCATGTCTTCAGGGCTAGAACTACGACTGCGAGTTCGAGGTCATGGGTTGGATAATTTTGTTCATGCTGCTTCAATTGTCGCGATAGATAGGATATAACTTGGCCTTCTTGCATTAGCACACATCCGAGACCAATCTTGGATGCGTCACAATACACATCGAATGGCTTCGTGATATCCGGCATGCATGATCAAGATTGGGGCGGAAATCAATCCTTTTGAGTTCTTGGAAACTCGCTTCACACTTGTCGTCCATTCAAACTTCTTGTCCTTCTTCAGCAATTGGGTCATGGGTCGGGCGATACTAGAGAATCCTTCTACGAATTTGCGGTAATATCCCGCCAATCCGAGAAAAGCACGAACTTGGGTTTGAGTGGTTGGGGCTTGCCAATCTTCTACATCTTTCACTTTGGCAGGTCAACGGCAATTCCTCGGCTGATACAATGTGACCGAGGAATCCTACTTCCTGTAACCATAATTCACATTCGCTAAAATTTGCATACAGCTGATGCTCTCTAAGGGTTGCAAGAATGGTCCTTAGGTGTAGCTCATGTTCTTTCTTCCGATTTGGAATAAATCAGAAAATCAGATGTCATCGATGAAAACAACGACAAACTTATCCAGGAAGTCCATAAAAATCTTATTCATGAGGTTCATGAAATAAGCGGGGCATTGGTTAATCCAAAAGACATGACTGTATACTCAGACAACCCATATCTGGTGGTAAAGGCAGTCTTTGGAATATCCTCTGCACGAATTTTGAGTTGATGATAACCAGTTCTAAGATCAATCTTAGAAAACACCTGGGCACCGGTCAACTGATCAAACAAATCCTCTATCTTGGGCAAGGGATACTTGTTCTTGATGGTGACATCATTCAACTTTCGATAATCGTACACAAACGGTTACCTCCATCCTTCTTGTCCACAAATAAGACAGGTGACCTCCATGGGGACGCACTTGGTTGAATCAATCCGATTTCTAACATGGAATCCAGTTGCTTCTTCAGTTCTTCAAGTTCTGACGGGTTCATACTATAGGGTCTCTGGGCTATAGGTCCTGTTCCGGGGATTAGTTCGATGATAAACTCGATATCCCTATCTGGGGGCATACGGGCAAAACATCTGGAAATACATCGGGGTATTCACAGACTATCCGAACTTGGTCGATGGTAGGTTGGGCTAGACTCTTGTTACACTTGAATTGGCGAGGTAAGGTTTCCGATATATGCTCGACTAATATTCCGGCGGGTACTAGTCATGGTAAGGGCTTTCTTGGCACAGTCATCATTCCTTTATGTTTAGACATCCAATCCATTCCTAGTACTACTTCCAAACCTTTAGTTCCGAGTACTATTAGATTAGCATAAAAATCTATGCCATGGATTCAGATAGGGACGGCTTTGCAAATATGCCTAGCCTTGGTGGTTGATCCGGGAATTTGTACAATCATCACATGCTTCAGTTTGGTTGGTTGGATTTTACTAGTGCATGCAAATTCTTCGGTGACAAATGAATGCGATGCACCAGAATCAAACAACACTCTTGCGAGTACTGAATTAACAGAAAACATACCCAGCATGACGTCTGGCGCTTCCTGAGCTTCTTCAGCATGCATGAGAAAAAGGCGGCCATTACGGTTGAGTGAATTTCCTGGGGCAAATCTTCTCCCTGGCTGGACACGACGCTGCTGCTGGGCTGGGACATTGGTATTAGGGGGTTGTAGCGTTCTTCTTGTTGGGGCACTCGTTGGAATAGTGGCCTTTATTTCCACAGTCATAACAGGTCCTTGACTTGTCCTTTCCTGGCGCGACCGCCACAGCATTGCTTCCAGTCCTCGGGGCAGTATTGGGGTTGACGGTAGCATGGTTGGTGTTGAAACTTGGGTGGGGCACGGTTGAAAGGGCTGAATTGCCGGGGTTGTTGTGATTTCCTCCGGGTCTAGGGTTTCCACGGTTGGGATAGTTCGGACGGGTCATAGGGGGTCTGTTGGTTCTGGGGCAAATCCTGGAGATGGTTGGGGCGATACTTTGGGGTCCATGGGTTCCTGGTTGATGCATCATGCGACGCTTGCGGTTCTCATTGGCCTGATTGATCTTTCCTTCCATCTGGATAGCGGAGTCGACAAGGGCTTCGATATCGGCAAAGGGAATATTGACTAATACTGTCTGCATCTCGTCATACAGACCATTCAGGAATCTTTCTTTCTTCTTGGCTTCGGTGTCTATCTCATCTGGGGCGTACCTGCTAATGACAAAAATTTGTCACGGTATTCCACTACTGTCATCCTTCCTTGCTTCAGTTCTCTGAACTCGTCTCTCATTTCTTGATCAAACCTGGCGGCACATGGGTTCTGCTAAACTTGACCTTGAATTCCTCCCAGGTCATCATTTGGCCTCCGGTCATTGCACGAACACTGTTCCACCATGCCCTGGCATCTCCGGCTAGATAATGAGTGGCGAACAAGACTTTCTCGTTGGCTTCTACTCCGGCTACTTCTAAGTTATTCTCCATGGTTTGCAGCCAATCATCGGCGTCTAGGGGTTCTTCTGACTTGGTGAAAATGGTGGGTTGGTATTCTGGAAGTTCTTGAGCTTAGATCCGTGGTTGTCCTGATTTCCATGACCTTGGTTGTTGTGGGCTAGCTGGGCTATCTGTTGCAGAGTAGCTAGGTTGGCTTGCCGTTCCGCTCGTTCAGCTTCGCGGTCAGAAGTCAACATTTGCAGGATCTGCAACATTGGGTCCGGGGTTGAACCACCTCCTCCACGTGGCATCTGAGGATTGATATAGATCATGAGAAAAGGGGAAATTTCTAAGGTTTTGGGTCTTTGAAAAGTTTTTAGAGTTGACTCAAGTTTTCTAGCAACTTGATTTTTCATTCATTCACTCATAGCACACAGTACAACACCACACCCACAACAAGCAAAACAGATGGTTTTAAGAACCATTCTGGGAACTACGATACAGTGGGGACCGACCCTACTACGGCTACGCTAGTGCTCAGTGCTACTACTGCTCGGAGTCTGTGGCTTCATCATCTTCCGCATCATCGATGAAGGGAAATCATCCTCATCGGTGAAGAAGTCCATGGGCCTGGTCCTCCAGAAAAAATCAGTCTCGCTGAGATAGGAGTAAGGGTCTCCACGAAGATCTTCTCCGTCATTTCCCTTTCCTCTAACTGCATGTCCTCTCATGGATGGTCTCTCCAGAGCTGAGATACGATGGCGAAGACGGGCAATATTGCGCTCCTTCTTGTCGAGCTGACGGCGGTGAGACTTGCGATCCTTTGCTAGCATGGCGATGGTCTGATCCTTCGTCTTGATGATGGCAGACTTGTGGTTGCAATAGTCACGGCAGTTGTCCAGTTCCTGCTGACGATCATACATCATGAAGCTAGTGGTCCTGGTCCAATTGAGTCTTCAGCTCGGGGTGGTATGGGGCTTCCAGTGGTTGACCATTTGCATCACGTCTTGGGCAAAACTCAAAGCGAGTACCCTTGCTTGATTCTGCTCTTGATGCTCTGCCACACAGACGGGAAAGAGCTTCCTGCATTGCTCGGGCAAGGTCAAGCAGTTCCAGTTTTTCCCTCAAGGTAAACTGAATTCCCTCCGCCGTGGGAGGTTAATCTTTCCTCGGAGAGTTGCAACTATTAGCCACTATAGATCTTCCCCCCCTTGATCATTGAGCTGAGCTCCGAAGAACTCGGGATGCGGGCGCTCCAAAAGTTCCGAAAGCTGATCCAGATCCCTCTCAAAGATAAGGTCTCCTCCTTTCCGAGTTGGTAAACTTGCTGTACTTCACGTCCATCTATAAAATAGAGGAGGAGTAGTTTAGCAAATGATCAAGTGTGTCAAAATTTTATATATTTTCAAGAGTTTTTTGAGGTACATGAGGTTTATTAAAGAATTTAAGAGGTAAGAATGAGAATAAGTTTTCGTAAATAGTTTTGTTTTGAGTATTGAAACTAAGTTTTTGTTTTAGCGTCTCCATCTAACTAGGGTCTCCTATGGTCAGGATGGCTCTGATACCAACTTGTCAACACCCGGGGATTTTCAATCCTAGATGCCTGTTATGCCATACATCGCAATCCCAGGATTACCATTTTTGCGAGACATACAGAATTGGATACCATAGTACTTCATCCATTTACAACGATATAAGTTCTTACACAAATAGGGATCTCATGATCCAGTCCTTAATA